>CM074721.1:505386737-505501737 GCA_037306005.1 Rhinophrynus dorsalis | reverse complement strand
AACCTAACAGATACTAACATTACTGACCCTTACCTAACCTAACAGATACTAACATTATTGACCCAAACCTAACCTAACAGATACTTACCTGGCAACATTCTGACCAGTGACATGTTGCAGTGCCATTTTGAGGCCCATAACTTTGGGCTGGATTCAAATGCAGGAGATAACTGTTACCTCCTGTTTTATCAAAAAAAATCCTATTGAAGTGTATGGGGAAATCTTGAGATAAAATTAGCACCTGCATTTGAATCCAGAACTAACCATATGAGTGCAGGGGGGTATAATTACCCCTCAGGCATTCATTGGGTTAACCCGACTAAGTAAAGCAACATTGCATTACAAGTAACACTTACCATTAATCATGATGTCCAGCAGAGTCCTCAGCACCCTGGTCATCTTCTGTCCTTCATTCTTTTCTTCTTTCTTCTTTTCAGCCTTCTCTTCTTTCTTCTCTTCAGTCTCCTTGCTGTAAAAAAAGTAAGGTATAAGTACAATGCAGAAATATCATAGTCGCATAATACATAGTCGCATACCTCTCTGGGGCTCTCTGGGGCTCAAAAGGGTTAAACCATGTATTATTGTGCTGTTTGTGAATATGCCTCCATTTAATCAAATATGTCCGACTTGTTAAAAATGCCAGAAATGCCATGATTAAAATGCCAGAAATGTCATAATTAAAATGGCATAAATAGCTATATACTATAACAAGCTTAAATTGTTTATATCGCCACCGATGTGTGTGGCCACAGAGGCGATGGCGGTGGAGACAGTGATGTGTGGCACACTCTCCATTCCTGTCCTGCACGGGCTGATGCCCTTTACCCACTGAGGGAATTGGAACTGAGACTGCCTTTAAATGTGGGCAGTCTCAGTTCCAATTCACTCACAGCCATTGGCTGGGAAGTGCTTACGCAGATCCCAGCCAATCAGTTTGAAGAACAGCTGCTCAAATCTGATTGGCTGGGATGTACGTAAGCACTTCCCAGCCATGACTGTGAGGGAATTTGAACTGAGACTGCCCATATATAGGCAGTTTCAGTTCCAATTCCCTCAGTGTGTAATGGGCTTCGGCCCGTGCAGGACAGGAATGGAGACTGTGCCACACAGTCGGACGTATTTGATTAAATGGAAAAATATTCACAAACGGCACAATAATACATGTTTTAACCCTTTTGAGCTCCAGAGAGGTACGCAACGCATTGCTTTGCAATGCGTTGCGTACCCCTCTGGCACTCAAGGGGTTAAACTATGTATTAGTGTTCCAGATATTTCTGCATTGTACTTATACCTTTCTTTATTTTTACAGCAAGAAGACTGAAGAGAAGTAAGAAGAGAATACAGAATGGAGGAAGACAGAGACAGGCAGTGGACAACATGTAAGTATAAGATATATGAGTTAATGTTCGGTGCTTGGCAGTATGTCAGGCACTGATAGTTAACTTTTTTACTCTTATGTTCCCAATATCACTGCTATTTAGCAGCATTTTGGGAACTTAACGCACAAAACAGACGTTTAGTCACAAGATCATTTCTGTGGCCTAATGTCCATTGTGCTTTTAGCGGGTAGTGCCTTTAACCCTTTGAGTGCCAGAGGGGTAAGGAACGCATTGCTTTGCAATGCGTTCCGTACCCCTCTGGCACTCAAAGGGTTAAATACTGGGTTAGACATTTTGTTATGTCAGCAGGTATCCACTTTGGTCCTCCCGGCTATTTTAATACAAGCCTTAAAATCTGCCCCAAAAGCAAAGATAAAATTGTATTTCTCTCAAACTACAAAAGTTTGAAGACTAACATCAATGAACTATTTTTTTTAATATCTACAATATAACACTTACATAAAACCAGACATTACTAACACTTTAAAAAGAATCAATCAGATTTTATGGCACAGGTACCTTGTCATCCGAATTAATACAGATATGATTTTGGTGGCTTTTAGGTTGTTAATGAAAAGAATATTAATAATCATATAATGGTTATAATGTTGCTACTTAGCATCTTGATTATTTTGAGTCTTTTTTTTTTGTACAATTTGACTTATTGGCTTGTATGAATTCTACACAGAGTGGGATGGGTTAAGCAGCAGTGGCTGAGTATATGTACCTGGAGGACTGCTATGTTTTGTATGTTATTAATCCTTTGAGTGCCAGAGAGGGAATGACTCATACAGGTGGGAATGACACATACAGGTGGATAATCAACTACAAGTTGTTTAATTGCTGATTTGATTTACTTAACCCTTTAAGTGCCCGAGGGGTACACAACGCATTACAAAGCAATGCGTTGTGTACCCCTCTGGCACTCATAGGGTTAAACACAGTAGCCTGGGATAATTTTACTGATGAAGAGCGACATTTAGCTCAAAACGCGTTTGGCATCTGTGGTGGTATGTGTTTTGGAATCCTAATGCCCACTATGAATCAATTCAGTGTTTACTGGTACCTCAGATTGAATAATTTATTAGTACTGAATATAATGCCCATGAAGGCAGATCTGATTCTTTCTGCAGAACCTCAGGACCTCAAACTCCTCCCACAGATAAATTTGAGGACTTGAAGTACTGTAAGGAAGAATCTGCTTCTATGGACATGATATCCACATATAATTAACACTTTGTGTGCCAGAATGGTATGCAATGCAATCCAAGGGTTTAAAGGTCACTTTGGGAAACCAATATATGCAGAATTGATTCATAGGAATCATTAAAATTTCAAATCCAGATTAAGATAAGGGCGTTTATTACTAGAATATGTTATTGTTCCTTTAAAAATTTGAAGTTTTGTCCAGGGGAAAGTTTCTTGGTGAGCACTACATCACTGACCAGTTTGTACAAGGAGCATTTACACTTCTTTATGTGGTTTGTCTATGTACCGACTGCGTCACTCTCCACTAGGGAGACCACATTTCCATTCTGCCATTCAGGGATGAGAGCAGCAGAGTACTTGTCCTCAGCTCTAGTGATGCAATGTGGGAGGGGTCACTATACATCACTGGACATCTGTGTGTAACCTGCTATTTCTCCAGGGCACCACAGAGTTCTAAATACTAACTGCCCATTGACTGCTGTGACAGAAAATTTTGCCTGTGGTGAGCTACAAGAAAATATACATTACACCCAAAGCCTTAAACTAGCATTACACTACAACCAAATTACACTACAGGATCAAGGCTTAGTTCTCTCCCTAGCGTTTAGAGTGCTGACTGGAGGCCATTTTCTTGTAGTCCAGTAGAGACATCACTTTCTGTCACAGTAGTCTATGGACAGTTCTCCTTCTAGTGTGTAGAACTCTGTGCTCTGGAGTCTTCATTCCAGGACTTTGTATTGTCCCAGAAGGTGGCTGCCTAGGACATGGTACACACATTTAAAGTCCAAGACTTGGTTACCCTACACTACACCCAGTGCCCAGGTCACTTGCCCTGAAAATGAATGCGCCCAGCATTTCCCTTTATATAATTACAGGATAGCTAACTAATAATAACTCTCCACTTATGTTACTGTTGCCAGAAAATTGACTATTCCTGCCGGAGAGTATGGCCTGCTGATAAGGAAGTGAGGGTGCTAAAGGAATATTACTTGCCCCATGCGCTTGTAAATAAACACATACAAGATTATATATTTAAAGGACTAACTCCAGCTAACTTCCCACTTATCTTACTATGGGCAGAAGATCCCAATGACCCCTCAAAATCTTCTAATGCCTTTATTCAGGGGATAACAATCAGACCTGGATGTCTTGTCCCTTTAAGGAGGCCATGACAGTTTCTGTCAGGGTTTTGAAACTGAAGAAGGCAAACAGCAGCACCTACTTAACCCCTTAAAGTGGGACTTTCACTTAATTCAAGTGTGCATACCTGAAAACTGCATTTAAAAACTGCCTAAGTGTCATATCAGCCAAAGAAAAACAGCAAACAGACAGTTAAGGAGATATTCACACTTGTTACCATATGCTACGTTATGCTCATTGCAGTACCAGTTCCGTGTCGTATGCTAATTACGCTTTTCAGTGACGTTTCATATGTTTATGGTTCTAAAAAGGTTACGATTACCTTGTGCAATTAGCAGAATTTGAGGTTATGTGGTCTTGTTAGCAATTGTCATGTCCGTCTCTATAGAAGTGACATCCAGGTCTGGTTGAATATGTTATCTCTTGAACAAAGGCACAACAGCTAAATTCATAAGATCATTCAAATTGTCAGACCTCTTGCTGTTGAGGACTATGAATCCCAATCATCCCCAACCAGCTAATATCTAGTTGGGAATGTAAAATAGTTGCAGTCCAAAAGAACTGGCGTTCATATAATTGCCAAGGCCTGCTCCATGGTGTAAGCCAAAGCAGTAAATGAGAGTGGTTCTTCCCCCAACCTGGTGAAAACTGGCACATGTAAGAACAGATGTTGTCATAACTCTACCCATGCCAGAGGTTTGCTCATAGCATGGGATTCCACTTATTAACCTCAAGGCATGGGAACGTTAGTAAAGAAGCACTCACAGCTCCTTCAAGAGGTGTCAACTGATGTAAAAATGTAATGTCCTCATTTCTGTACATGTAAATAGGATTTCCTTGGGACCCTTCAAGGGGGAAGATCTGTTTGTGCAGACTGAAACACTGACATTAATTGTTGGTATTTATTAACAACGCTTCAAGTACAACTTTTCTGTTCATCTGACATAGTAACATAGCTGACCTGGCAGAAAAAAAAAAGACGTGTCCATGAAGTTCAGCCCATTCTATATTACCCCTGTTGCTCCAGAGGAGGCAAAAAAAAACAAAACATTGAAGCCAATTCCAATTAAGCCCCATGTAGGTAAAAAAATTCCTTCCTGACTCGAAATAGCAGTCGGATAGTTCCCTGGATTAACATCTTATCTGTTTTGAAGCCATCTGTCATGATTGTCTATATAGCTCTGTGCTAGATAGGTATCCATTACTTTTCTGAAAGTAGTTACATAGTAACATAGTTGCTCTGCATTCACCAAGCCATTTAAAGAGAGCACCCAGGCATTGACATCCAATATGAGGGGAACTTTCTCTATAGGAATAAGTGTCTCTTCTATGTTTAATAAAAACACATACTTAGGTAGGAGTCTTTCTTACAGAAGTTCGGTTCTTACAGCAGTTCAGTGTGTTTATTCATAGGTAAAAGGTGATACCGTGCTAGAAGTAGAAAAAGCAGGAGACTGGTAGAGTAAAAGTGATGCCTTTATTGGCTAAGTGGCTCTAGGATACAAGCTTTTAAGACAGCTTAGGAGCTCGATTCAATTGCCCCTGGTAAAAATGTCTGTAAGGCAAAAGTGTACACCAAACATTACGCACACAGTGTTATCGTAGGAATCCAATTACCCTACCAACAGAAACTACTATGAGCATTGGGTCGCAAGTCATGTTCACATTCGTTGTGTGTATTTTGTTCCAAAATCTCATGCTAAATAGCTCGAGAAATGAGAACATCAAAGGAAAACATGTAATGCCCTGTGTTTTACACAGTGTCAAACACCGAGCGTGAGCTAAAAACACAGTCACCCTCCCAAACACTATCACTACATTGCCCCTAACATTAAAGGGATAGTAATGTTTAATTCTAGCATTCTTTAATATTGTAGATATTAAAAAAAAATTACATTAATGTAAGTCCTGTCTCTCAAACCTTTATAGTTTGAGAGATTTAACCGGCTAAAGTTCCCCCCTCCAGGCTGTTTCAGAGAAGTCTGCCCTCTAGTGACAGCAGGAGATTCCAGTCCTGGGACAGGCTGGCGACTCTTCAGCCAAGCCAAAATGGTGCTATTTAGAAATAAATACTTCATTGGAACGGTCTACAAACTGTGCCTGGTTTGCAAGCACACTTTGTAGACTATGTGCCTGGTTTGCAAGCACACTTTTATAGGCTATTCCAATAAAGTATTTATTTCTAGATTACGCTATTTTGGCTCTGCTGAAGAGATGTCAGATGGTCAAATGACCGGAATTCTCCTGCTGTCAGCTAGAGGGCAGACTTCTCTGAAACAGCCTGAATGGGGGAACTTTAGTGGGTTATACAGTATCTCTCAAACCATAAAGGTTTGAGAGACAGGACTTACATGAATGTAATTTTTTTAATACCTACAATATTAAAGAATGCTAAAATTAAACATTACTATCCCTTTAACAAGACAGTGAAACAATACTAGCCCTAACACTATCCCATTCCCCATAACACATAGCTGTAACACTTACCTGTCATCCACTGTAAATCTTCATATGCATGTATCTTCTGTCCTATTCATCTGTGATCTTCTATCTTCTTCTTTCCTTCTTCTTAGTCTTCAAAAAGCTTGTACCTCAATGAAAAAAATAAATATATATCCAAGAAGTTAGTTTCCCAATAAATGAATGCTGCCGCTGGTGGCAGTGGCAGAAGAGCAGATGAAAAATTCCCACCCTGTATACCTCTCGGGCCTTTGCCCAAGCCACACTGAGGGAAATTTGAACAGAGACTGATTTTTATATGGCCAGTCTCTGTTCTAAATGATTCCCATGCTTCCATTGGCTGGGATTTGGAGTTACGCCTCCCAGCCATTCAGCTCCTAGCGGGTTCCGTCATACCTCCCACTAGGCGCTGATTGTCTGGGAGGTGAGTAACCCCACATCCCAGCCAATGGAAGTGTGGGAACCATTTTGAACAGAGACTGGCTATTTTATATAAAAGCCAGTCTCTGTTCAAAATTCCCTCAGTGTGGCTTGGGAAACGGCCTGAGAGGTATATAGAGCGGGAATTTCTTATCTGCTGTTCTGCCACCGCCGCCAGTGGCAGCATACATTTATTGGGCCAATACCTTCAGGGTCATATATTATTTTAACTTTTTTTTTCACTGAGGCACAAGATTTTTAAAGACTAAGAAGGAGGAAGATAAGAAGAAGATGCCCGCTGGGCATCAGACTTACATGGCATGGTGCTAGCTTTAGGAGGATTAATCCTGTGAGTGCCAGTGGAGTATGCAAAGCTCTGCAATGCAAGGGTTTATTTTTTTTTACATTACTCACATTTTTTCAGTACTTTGTATGTCTTGATTTGGGGCGTAGGGCCCCATAGAAATATATCTACCGGTCACTTAGCTTTTTTAACACTTCAGATCAGTGCTTTTTAACCTGCATTAGAGGACTCAACACCTACTTTTTTGGAGCACATTTTTGGTGATAAAGTGGAGTCCCTTAAGACGTTACTACCCAGTGCATGGGATTGAATCACAAATTCAAACTCTTTTTCATTGCTTCCAATGGGCGCAAATTCAGCTCTAGGCATGTTTTTTTCTTTGGTAGTTTGTTGCAGCGCAGGTAACTGCATACCTGACTGGGACTTAAAACTGCCGGTGGTACTTTGTTTTTTTTTAATGCTGCCTATTGAATTGAGCCCTAAATCTCTTCTTCAGGATTATTTAGTATTCAGCCTTCATTCTACATATGCCCGATGAAGAGACTGAAGCTGTCTTGAAAGCTTGCATTCTAGAGCCACTTAGGCAATAAAGGTATCACTTTTACTTTGCCATATATATTTATAGATCTTTGCATAGTATCATCAGTTGTCTAACTTGTCATTTTGTAGGTCTGTATTTAGCCTGAATGAGATTAGCCATAGAGCGAGAGAGACCCACCCATGATTCAGTTAGAGGCCTCTTCCACACTGTCACAGTTCTGTAGACTGTGTATCTACACGCACCTCTCTCCTGTGTTCCATTGGCAATCAGAAAGCAGGAGAGGCATGAATGATGGTGTCCCATGTGTGCGTCAGCCAATATTACTGGATGGTACCCACATGGACAGGCCATTCATTAGAGGTTGCCATAAGGATCATAAACTCCAGAGCTGCTAGCATGAATAGTTTGCAGGTGGCCCCATAGAATGCTGACCAGACATTCCATAGTGCAAGTTTACTATGTTCCCTCAAGAGTGCAGTGAAGTTGCAGCATGCTGGGTTTTGGTGCAGCCACACAAGGTGATGGTCCCCTATTGTAAAAGGGACCCTAATCGAGCATGTTACCTTTTATCACTTGGGACAGATCCAAATCAGCATCGCTAGTGTGAAAGGCACCATAGTCTACAGCAGAGTTCAAATTACACACACACACAAAAAACTTGACAGTTGAACAAAAAAGTTGTCCTTTAAGACTGAGCGCTTCCCACTTTGATTGTAATTTTACAGTTTATTGGATGTGAATTTTTCAGCCTACTCTTTCATATGCAAGCAAGTTGTATCGTACTGTTAGTGTCCCTTTAAGATATTCCTTGCACATATCTTACTTCTTCTCTCTGTTAATGTTGCTCCTGATGTATGTAATACAACCCACTAGCTGCTGTTGGACTACAATTCCCATAATCCCCAGCTGGTTGAGCCAGATTGTAATTATGGTCCAACAGCAACAGTTAGAGGTATGCAAATTGCCAACTCCAGACACAGGGCTGCAGGCACAATAGGGTTTTTTTTTACCCCTAAAATTCTAGAGAGATCCCCAATCCATCTAAGGCATTGATGACCTCTCTAGCACCCAATGGGTTAAGCTCCCCATTTAGATTAATGATGATTTTGGTGAATTCCTATTTATCCCCTATGGAGCAGTTGATTTGCTCCACAATTGTACCTATCTTCTTTGAGTTGCGGCCCTTAATATCCTACTCTGTCCTTTTCAGGTGTCAGTGGTGATGATGCACACGAGCATACCCCTGCCTAATCCTGACTGGCTGCTTTTCTGTGTGCGCTTGGCTTCGTATAATCAGATCCTGGATCCCTGGGTGTACATTCTACTGCGCCGTTCTGTGCTCCACCGTCTGTGCACCATCTTCGTGCGAGCTGCACGTGTGCAAAGTGGGAAGCTGAACCGCTGGGATCCTGGGGAATTCCAGAGCTCTGACCGCAGTGAGGTGAGCCGCCTGTAAGGCTCTCTAACGAGAAATAAACTGGAACTAACTTCATAATGAATTGCGTGATTATGAAAGGGCTTCAGAATTACATTACTTATGTTATCCATTCTGTATTTAAAACTATAGTTCATGAGATATTTAGCTTTATTTATTTGTCAGCTTATGTAAATTAGACAGTACTTCCTGATAGGAAGTGGCAGTTGGGAGGAGTGAAATGTTAGTATCTGACACACCAGGCTGTGCCAGCCAGTACTGCATAGTTTGTATAAACTGACAAATAAATTAACTATCTCATAAAATATAGCTTTAAAGGAACACTAATGTCACAATATAAACAAATCTTCAGTGATTCTTTATACTTTTTAATAATGCTCTGTACCTTCCAATCTGTCCATATCTCTGTAGTTTTTTCATAATTATAATTTAAAGTTTCCCCCTTCCACCCCTTTTCCCGACATCAGTCTTCTTCCCGCAGATCAGAAAGCCAGTCCCTAAGGACTGCAATGAAGGACATTTTTGTGAAGTATAAGGAAAACCTTGCTGCCCTTCATCAAGGGAAGGATTATCCTTATACATATAAAGACAATATTGTCCTTCCATGCGATCTGTCCATTCAAGCTACCGGATTTCAGATCTGAGGGATGTAGAGTGATGTCAGGAAAAGGGACGAGACGGGGAAACTTCATACTTTTTAATAATGCTCTGTACCTTCCAATCAGTCCTAATCTGTGTAGTTTTATCATAATTATATTTTAAAGAATAATTGAAGATTCATTTATATTGTGACATTACTATTTCTTTAAAGGGATAGTAATACTTCGTTTTATCTTTATTTTATTTTGTAGGCATTAAAAAAACATGAAGAACGATATAAGTCTTATCTCTCAAACCTTTATGGTTTAAGAGATATTCACAAGCAAAGTATCCCCCCCCCCCGTTCAGTCACAGCAGAAGGGAGGTGCCCAGGTAGACTGCAGAGAGGGACAATCTTCAATTAAGATAAGGGAAAAAGCTGAAAAACTTGTCAAGGGGGGCAGGGCTTTCATTGTTCTCATAGGAAGAAGATTGTCCCCTGCTGTTATCTGTCTGGTCTTACAACCAGATTCACATCTGAGAAGAGATGGCTTACACTAGGTAAAAGGGCGGGAGGGGAACTTTGCTTGTGAATATCTCTTAAACCATAAAGGTTTGAGAGATAAGACTTATATCATTCTTCATGTTTTTTTAATGCCTACAAAATCAAATAAAGTTAAAACGAAGTATTACTATCCCTTTAAATAAAGGCGAACATAAATATAGGTGAAACTGAAAGCTCTTTCATAACCATCCGAGTCATAATAAAGTGTTAGTTCCAATATAAATGGAGAGACTCGTGTGTAAGAATCAGTGACACAGGAATACGTACCGTGCATGACAAGTCTCTGCAAGATGGGAGACGCTCTCCTAAAGTCACACCATACCACACAGGGCTGTTTTAAAAGCATTTGAGGCCCCTGGTGAAACTGTGAATTGAGGCCCCCAAATATAGTCATAATTTTAGTGCTTTATGCATAAAGGAAAAGAGGAGTGATTCTGCAGCAAACCACCTGTACCATAGGGAAGATATATGAATTCTCATTGATTTAAATAGAGAGGTGTCTAATACATTGAGGAGCAATTCCCTGGAGACCTCTCAACCATTCAAATGGTTAAAGGGATAGTAATACTTCATTTTAACTTTATTTTATTTTGTAGGCATTACAAAAACATGAAGAATGATATAAGTCTTATCTCTGAAACCTTTATGGTTTAAAAGATATTCACAAACAAAGTATCCCCCCCCTGTTCAACCAGATCAGAAGGGAGATGCCCAGGTAGACTGCAGAGAGGGACAATCTTCAATTAAGATAATGGAAAAAGCTGAAAAACTTGTCAAGGGGGGAAGGGCTTTCATTGTTTTCATACAAAGAAAATTGTCCCCTTCTGTTATCTGTACTGTCATACAACCAGACTCACATCTGAGAAGAGATGGCTTACACTAGGTAAAAGGGGCGGGGAGGGGAACTTTGCTTGTGAATATCTCATAAACCATAAAGGTTTGAGAGATAAGACTTATATCATTCTTCATGTTTTTTTAATGCCTACAAAATAAAATAAAGTTAAAACGAAGTATTACTATCCCTTTAAAAGCTCAAGTTAACCCTTTGAGTGCAGAGAGGCATCCAACGCATTGCGTTACAATACTTTGGATACCTCTCTGGCACTCGAAGGGTTAAATTGAGGGGAATTTGGGAGATTTTCATATTTTACCCCTATGGTGAATTTGGCTCAGTCCAGAATTGTTCCTCTTATGTGCATACGTTAGTTAGGTCGATTAATATTTGCGGGAAAAGCAGCCACAGTGGGGTGTATAGTTCACCCAGTACAGCCTCTATCCCTCCTGATCAAATGAGTCAGTTGGTTCCTTGCTGAAAATGTGGAACTGCTGGAAACTCAAGGGGAGGCCAAATGGACCTGTAGGCCCCAGTGATCACCATTATGCCTACCTTGGAACTCTCCGGATCTGTCTCTGAGGCTCAAGTTATCGTATTGAATTACTGGGACAGTGGCTGATTCTCTGGATTGGTTAATTCAGCTGTAACCCCACCCACTTTCCAGCCTATTAAGACCACTTCCACCATATCCTGCCCACTTTCCCTACTCATTTCATGGTAAGATCCATCTTTCAACCACAACCCAATTAAGCCACATCCACAATATGAAGCAAAAATGCATCCGGACTCTGGACAAGAAGGTTCTGGGACTCAGAACAAGAAGGTTCCCAGGTATGCTAGAACATTCATTAATTAAATATCCCTGGAAGACAAATGGACTGGTGGACAAGGAAGGAACACATATATAATATGGCAATTTGCATGTAGAAAAAAAATTTTTTGACATAAAATGTGTTTTTCAATACAACTTTGTAAAAAAATTATTGACCCTTGCATGCTTTTACCCCCAAAGGCAACTCACATGCAAACCCGATAAAAACATCTCCAGAAGTAAGGACATTTGAATCTTAAACAAACTGTTTTACAAGAATACAAATATGCAAGGCCGGAGTCGTTCACAAGGACCCTCGGGCAAGTGAGGACAAAATGTACTACTTAGCAAGATGTTTTTGAACACTCAGTAGAGATGCCGGAAGAACAAGATGACATCACATTATTCTTTGCCTGGAGCGAGACCTTGAACTGTATAATTCTGCTCAATAGGGACCATGCACCTTTGCACAAGTAACTTTTGCCTAGAGACACCAATAACACTGTGTAATCCAAAATAATGTTTTATATCTGTATTACAGTGAGAAATACACCAGTGGATCAGTCATTTCACTCAGTAGGTTATTTATGAGTCTGTCTTGTCAACTGCCATAGAACCATATGCACAAAGATAAAGTGGGTAATTCGAAGACAAACAAACTGCACAAAAATGCAAATAATAATTCCCCAAATCCCCCTACATTTAAATGGGGCTTTTAAACACCTTGAATGCCCAATTTAAGTCAATGGCAATGTTTATTGGTTTGGCCTAGATTTGCTTTACTTCTTCTTTGCATATATGACCTCTAGTACATTAACATATGTATGTAATTCTCGCCCCTTTGGATCAGGGGGAGTGGCTCAGAATATAAGACAGGAAGGGCTCAGTTTGATTTCTGGGGGTGTTGTTTATGGGTTAGGTCATGGATTGGTCAGAATTTTCACATAGATGTCAGTGGCTGCAGTTTGTAAGGGTTCATTGAAGCCCACTGTGAGGAGCTGGTGGTACAGTCTGGAAGGCTGTGAGCAGAGAACCCTGGAAGACAAGAGAGAATGAGGTGATAAGCGAAATCACACAGAGCAAATAGTGGGCATTCTGTTTCTCTCCAGCCATTGTTGGAATACAGTTTCTGCTACCCATTGAAAGAATGAGGGTAGCTGTAGTCCAGCAATAGATGGAAAAAGAAAGGCTGCCCACCCTAATCTATAGAGAGAGGTAAACAGTTATTGCCCACCCTAATCTATAGAGAGAGGTAAACAGTTAGGGAAGAATGGAGGAAGATGAAAACAACAGAGATAGATAAGAGGGAAAACAAAGGAAAGATAAAAATAAAAGATTTTCACCCGGGTGGCTCAGGAGGCTTTGCTCACAATATAAAAAGGGAAGGGCTCAGTCTGGTTGGATGGGGGTGTTGTCTGTAGGGGTCATGTCTACTGCACTTTTATTGGTTAGAATGGTCACAAGGAGGTCAGTGGCTGCAGTGTGTGATGGTTCATTGAAGCCCACTTTGAGGAGTTGGTGGTACAGTCCGGAAGGCTGGGAACAGAGGACCCTGGAAAATAAGTGAGAATTAGGTGATAAGGAGAATGATACAGAGCAAGAGGTGGACATCTCTAGCCATTGCTGGAATACAGATTCCATCATACACTGAGTAGGTGAGGATGATGGGAGCTGTAGTCCAGCAATGGCTGGAGAAACACCAGGAGCCCACCACTAATCTATACAGAGATCAGGGAAAGATGACTGCAAGTTAAAAAAAGAGAAGCGAGAGAAAAGGATTGCAACAGACAATGAGGCCGAGAGACAAAGATACAGAATACTGAGGAGCGTGAGAACAAGGCCTTCAATAGAAAACTTTGGGTACTTGATCTGTGTCCCACATATCTTCAATCTACCCTTTTTTCCCTTCTCTCTCTTTTCTCTACTTTATTCTTCTCAATCTTTCCTAATCCCAGGCCTCTTCTTTTTCTTTCTCTCACCATATACAATGTTTATGTTTCCTCTTCCATCATTCCTCCTGTCCTCCTCTACTTCTTCTTTCCCCTTCTTCCTCCTTTCCCCCTCTACTTATACTCATCCTTCTTCTCTTCCTCTCTCCCCACATGTCCCACTTTCCTTCATTCATTTCCGTGTTCTGCTCTGCTCATCCTCCTTTTCTGCCTCTCTCCCCACATAACCTGCACATTTTCTTTTTAATTTTTCCTGCCTCTCTTTGCTCATTGACCTTTGCTACTGTCTACTACACTGCTCCTCTTTATAATAAATAAAGTCTGTCTTCTGTGAGGTGCCCATATATCTTCTTTATTGCAGGGCACCTATAGAAATACATTTCATAAGGCTAATTCCTCTCTGCTAATCATCCTACTTTGTCTCTTTCCACATCTCACTTGCTTCCCTGTCTGTGCCATTATTTTCTGCTCCTCATAGCTTCTCTTCCAGTCAACTCGTTCTTCCCAGCTCATCTATATGTATCCCAGTCCACTGACTGAATTCCATTGCAGATGAAAAATGATTTCACTGTTTTTATCTCACAGAGTCAAATGAAGTCTCTTGGATGGACTTTTAGATAATACCAGGGATCAATTTATAACCCGCAATAGAATTCAAGACTATATTGAGGCTAATTTATTAAGAAGAACTGGAGAAATTCAGGAGCAAACCACGTTTTTTATGAAAAACTGCAGGTTATAGGGCTTTTTCTGCCAAGTAAAACAAGGGCTCTCATTGCTGTCAGTTGTATTATTCAGAAATTGTGATGGTCAGAATTGCCAGGGTTTGAATGACAGCTTCATTACTTCCTAAAGTTCAAACTGACAGCATGACTGTCAGTCACATTCTATGGAGAACTGTATGTCAGAATCACTCCTCTCACTGAATGTATCAGAATGACTAATTGGAATCTGGCCACTAGAGGGCACCGCTAATTTTTAACAAAAAAAAAAAAAAAAAAGAATAGTTTAAGCTGTAATAACCCTGGAAATATGTTTTTTCCAAAAATTGAGGGTACCCTTGTTTTACTCAGCACACAACGCTTTATATTTTTTTCATTAAAAATGGTTATAACACCTTGAATTATAGAATTCTCCATTTAAAGCAATGGGACTTTTACATTTGTCTCCTATAATACAGTTTGCTTACCTAAGAATTGCTCAGCTATCTTTAGACACACGTCCTGAGGCAGTGGCGTAACTAGCCACCTTGGGGCCCCAGGTGCAAACATTTTTGGGTCCCCAAACAGAAAAGTATCTTCCCAGATGCATAACTAGAACCTAAAGGACACTGGGGCAGATGGTGCCACCTTGGATGCTGCACCCCTGCAGATGGGGCCAGCTTGGATGCTGCACTCCTGCAGATGGGGCCACCTTGGATGCTACACCCCTGCAGATGGGGCCACTTTGGATGCTGGGCCCCTATAGATGGGACTACCTTGGATGCTGGGCCCCAGCACAACTGCACCCTCTGTTCCCCTGTAGTTATACCCCCAGCCTGATTAATCTTACCAAGAGAGCACATCCGCATCGTTTGCAGGCTCCAGGGGCACCCAGAGTCCTATAGACCATAATTTTTGCATATGAGGGTGGTCAGGAGACAGGAGCCCATGGGACACATCAAGATCCACTTCTTGGTAACACATAAAGTAACTGTGGAGAGATAAAGAAAATGAAGGAACGAGGATGTAGTTGTAATCTCATTTGGATTTGAATGATGAAGCTTTTTTAAATGAACAGTAAAGTTCTAGCAAGAAAATAATTACATATTGCTTTTATTGGGGGTAAGACAATGGTACTCTCAGTGGTTAGAGTTACTTCACCCAAAAGTTATAACAGCTCACTTTTTTCTGTAAAAAAAATAGTATTTTTTTTTAACCTCTTGAGGACTAACATATTTCAAAGTAATGAATTTCACACTACCCTGGTTCTCAAAGGGTTAAATATACACTGTAACTCTTTTCATGTTGAGAAAACCAAGGTATTCCCACTGCAGACAAATTCTTTACTACAGCTTAGCCTAATGCCTCTGTATTTACAGTGTCTGGAGAGTTTTATAATCAATCCACAGAAATTCTCCATAGGGATTATTGAAACAGCTCCACCTAGTGGTCACTTTTTACAGGATATTTGATTTAGGGGGAAAAAAGGAGAAACAAGAAATCAAAGAAGTTTGTGTTGTAAAAACAGTTATATGAGCATCATTGTTTTATTCAGCAAAACAGTTCCATGATATCTTTTTCATAGTGAAACATTACTATACCTTTAATCAAACTGATAACATTACTGCCTCCTAGTGGCCAGATTATGTGCACTATGTGAGACATCTTGGGCTCGATTTTATTACCAGCGCTAAAAAAAAAACAGGCGCTATGAATTTTTAAGTCAGTTTTTAGTATCCTATTAGCTGACTCGTGAAAACGAAATCAGTGGTAATTACACATACCGCCAGTCAAAAAAAAGCCCATAGGAATCAATTAAAAACAATGTGCAAGTAGCATCCTTTTATCCACGCTCAGTATTACCGCCTGTTTTGTTTATACAAATTAAGTTGGAAATTCTGCACCTCACAGGTTGAGGCGGAGAAGCCACAACGACAGTTTCAAAACCATCATTGTTCGAACAAAAGCAGTGTAGGATTCAGTATACAGCATAGAAATCCGACATAGAGTGCCCCCCTTCGACATATTAACTCAGCACCTTTTAAAAGTCGACTTTCACCATTTAAATATGACATTTTTCTTCTCCTTTTTTTTTTTTCGACATGCCCTTGTATTTTGTATTGGAAGATTAACCCTATGAGTACCAGAGAGGTAGCAATGCATTGCAATGGGTTTGCTACCCCTCTGGTACTCATAGGATTAATAGGCAAGGTATGCGGTTGCATACCTTGCCTGTATATGTGTAAAAAGTTTATTTTTATCGGATTTGATTGTAGTTTAAAAGATATATACTACAGCTTTTGTTCATACTGTCCATATAGTATACGCATAATTTGCCTATTTTGAATTAGCGCACCACCGTATCACAGTGGCGAATCCTCCTCAATGTTATTCAATCAACATACAGAAGAATGAAAACCTATGAATGAAACTCCATCTAAATATATAGTAAATCCTCCTATTGGCATCAAACATGGATATTACAGTAATCAAATTCCAGGCACCGGGCTTGTTATGGAGAGGGGAGCCTGTACATCACAGCGCATCATGCGTGACCTTAACTACTCAGTGTTGCTCAGTATACAGAATAATGTGAACATATAAATGAAAACATATGAATGAAACTCCATCTTAAAACAGAAATAGAATATACTGCAGGTTTCAAACATTAATAATATAGGTATCCCACTTCAGACAACAGGTCAGCAGTGGAGTAGGACGCCTGCACATCGCACCACACTGACATAGTAAATCGTAAGTAATGCAGGAGTACTCCTAGTCATATACTTTGATCTATAGGAGCAGAAGAATTAATAAAGTCTTTCATGGATGAGTCCTTTAGTCCCAAAGTGGTTTTTCCCATAATTATGTGGCTATCCTTAATACCGATGCTGTCCTGCATTATACCACATGTATTCATGAGCTTGATACTGAGAGAAAGTGACAGAGAAAAATCACTTATACGTATAATGAGAGGTGTTTGGGGAAAAGGTGACACACAGAGGAGTGTTACTGGGGAATGGTGTGGTTACATAGAGGTGATGAGCACTATAGTTCCCACTCGCTTTCCGCAAGGCTATTCATCAGTTTCCTTCACTCACATTTATTTAATGATAAAGGTCACTACTATATGACAGATTAATATCTGTGGAAGACTTTGTCCATTATCCTATAACATTCAAGAGTGTTATTACCCAAATAATAGGTATTATCCTCCTATGAAGACCCTGGTACAGGTGTCCCGCTCCATAACAAGTCCGGCACCTGGAATTTGATTACTGTAATATCCATGTTTGATGTGAATAGGAAGATTTACTGTATATTTAAGATGGAGTTTCATTCATATGTTTTCATTTATATGTTCACATTATCCTTATTGTGATACGGTGGTGCGCTAATTCAAATTATGCAAATTATGCAGATACTTTATGGGCAGCATGAACAAAAGCTGTTAGTATCTTTCTTTTAAACTACAATCAAATCCGATAAAAATAAACTTTTTACATATATACAGGCAAGGTATGCAACCGCATACCTTGCTTATTAACCCTATGAGTACCAGAGGGGTAGCAAACACATTGCAATGTATTGCTACCTCTCTGGTACTCATAGGGTTAATCTTGCAATATAAAATACGAGGGCATGTCGAAAAAAAAATAGGAAAAGAAAAAGGTGAAAGAAAGTCATGGGAGCACTGTAGTCGAATTTTAAAGGGGAAGGGTTAAATTGCCCAATATTTGTTGAATTAATGTGGTGAATGAAAGCACTGTAGTCGACTTTTAAAAGGGGGGGGGGGTTAATATGTCGAAAGGGGGCACTCTGTCGGATTTTGTTATGTGGGGAACACATCTAACACTGAACTTGATCTTGCTTTCATCAAATGTACTCCTATTTCCTTGGACTTTGACATTTTGCGTGTTTTTTGTTGGCGGTAGTCATTTTTTTGTAGTCGTTTTTTGTAGGTGCCAGTTTTGCTAGTACTCTGAAAAGTGCTGTCTACACCAGTTTTGTTTTACTGTGGTTCTGCAATAGAATACCGGCGTAACACATGTTTGCAAAATTCACATTGCTTGTTTTTCTTGTAAAGCCGGTGTTAGCACGGGTAATAGAATCAAGCCCCTTGAGTCTTAGACTACACTGGAGGAATTATGCAGTAAAGTGTGATAACAGCACAATGATGAGGAGATGAGTTCTCCAGTGTGAAAAACACTCAAAATCCTGTGTTATTCTATGAAGTTTATGAACTAATATCCTTTCAACTTTAGACACCTTTGTGCAGGGATGGACAACACGTGGCTTTCCAGCTGTTCAGGACTGGAATTATGCAAATTGTAGTCCTGAACAGGGGGAGATGTTCGGGTTCTTGGATAATGAATAAGCGTGTAACACGAGAAACCCGTTGATCTGTGCAATGTCGACTTGTGACTTCTGCTGGTATGTGCATGTGCCTTAACAAGTCCCTCCATTGCAATTTTGAGGACAGAAGATTATGCAAAGGCATTTACATATATTTTACTTTTTTGCAACAAAAAAGGTATGTTGATTTTACACTTGGATCCTGCTTTGAATACGGTAGTGGTGTCACATTCGTTTTGTGAATCCAAGGTGCTCAGGTTACCCATATCTGCCTTAGAGCACATAATCCATAGAGTTGCTAGTAACTGGAGAGTTTATCACACTGGAGAAGTTATCACTAGTGTTGAGCGAGCATGCTCGGCCGATGCTCGGATCGGCTCGAGCATCGCTCTGCTCGGCACATGGCGGTACTCGTACGAGTACCGCATGTGCTCGCCCGCCATGTTCGGGTCTCCTCCCCGCACGTTTTGCGGCTGCTGCGCAGCCAATAAACGTGCAGGGAGGCTCTGACATCGGTGTAATGCCAGCAGCCATGTTGGCTGCTGGCATTACACTGATTGGCTGGCCAGAACCCGTGGTCAGGTGCTGTATAGCACCTGACCATCGAGTTCGGCTCAGTCTTAGCCAGGGAGAGCTGAGGATAGGAAGGGAAAGGCAGTGTAGGGAGGAAAAAAACCAAACTTGTGAAAAAAAAGAACCAAAAGTCCTTTTTAGGACTACTGTGTGTGGGGGCAGCAGGTTATTTTGTGTGGGGGGAAAAAAACAAAAAAAAAAAAAAAAAAAATATTCTGTTTAGTGTGCAAAGTTGCAGATTAGAGCACATTCTGTTTAGTGTGCACAGTTGCAGATTAGAGCACATTCTGTTTAGTGTGCAAAGTTGCAGATTAGAGCACATTCTGTTTAGTGTGCAAAGTTGCAGATTAGAGCACATTCTGTTTAGTGTGCAAAGTTGCAGATTAGAGCACATTCTGTTAAGTCTTCAAACTAAAATATCAAAGTCACATATTTCATTCAGTGTGCGTCGCCGCAGTTTAGCAGCACATTCTGTGTACTGTGCAGAGTTGCAGAATAGGAAGAAATACTGTTAAGTCTTCAAACTAAAATATCAAAGTCACATATTCCATTCAGTGTGCTTCGCCGCAGTTTAGCAGCACATTCTGTGTACTGTGCAGAGTTGCAGAATAGGAAGAAATACTGTTAAGTATTCAAACTAAAATATCAAAGTCACATATTCCATTCAGTGTGCTTCGCCGCAGTTTAGCAGCACATTCTGTGTACTGTGCAGAGTTGCAGAATAGGAAGAAATACTGTTAAGTCTTCAAACTAAAATATCAAAGTCACGTATTCCATTCAGTGTGCTTCGCCGCAGTTTAGCAGCACATTCTGTGTAGTGTGCAGAGTTGCAGAATAGTAAGAAATACTGTTAAGTTTTCAAACTCAAATATTAAAGTCACATATTCCATTCAGTGTGTTTCACCGCCGTTTAGCAGCCTATTCTGTGTACTCTGCAGAGTTGCAGAATAGTAAGAAATACTGTTAAGTTTTCAAACTCAAATATTAAAGTCACATATTCCATTCAGTGTGTTTCACCGCCGTTTAGCAGCCTATTCTGTGTACTCTGCAGAGTTGCAGAATAGTAAGAAATACTGTTAAGTTTTCAAACTCAAATATTAAAGTCACATATTCCATTCAGTGTGTTTCACCGCCGTTTAGCAGCCTATTCTGTGTACTCTGCACAGTTGCAGAATAGTAAGAAATACTGTTAAGTTTTCAAACTCAAATATTAAAGTCACATATTCCATTCAGTGTGTGTCACCGCCGTTTAGCAGCCTATTCTGTGTACTCTGCACAGTTGCAGAATAGTAAGAAATACTGTTAAGTTTTCAAACTCAAATATTAAAGTCACATATTCCATTCAGTGTGTTTCACCGCCGTTTAGCAGCCTATTCTGTGTACTCTGCACAGTTGCAGAATAGTAAGAAATACTGTTAAGTTTTCAAACTCAAATATTAAAGTCACATATTCCATTCAGTGTGTTTCACCGCCGTTTAGCAGCCTATTCTGTGTACTCTGCAGAGTTGCAGAATAGTAAGAAATACTGTTAAGTTTTCAAACTCAAATATTAAAGTCACATATTCCATTCAGTGTGTTTCACCGCCGTTTAGCAGCCTATTCTGTGTACTCTGCAGAGTTGCAGAATAGTAAGAAATACTGTTAAGTTTTCAAACTCAAATATTAAAGTCACATATTCCATTCAGTGTGTTTC
The DNA here is from genome assembly GCA_037306005.1 of Rhinophrynus dorsalis. Lineage (NCBI taxonomy): Eukaryota > Metazoa > Chordata > Amphibia > Anura > Rhinophrynidae > Rhinophrynus > Rhinophrynus dorsalis. The sequence continues at coordinate 505,480,787 of CM074721.1, read as the reverse complement.
ACCGCCGTTTAGCAGCCTATTCTGTGTACTCTGCACAGTTGCAGAATAGTAAGAAATACTGTTAAGTTTTCAAACTCAAATATTAAAGTCACATATTCCATTCAGTGTGTTTCACCGCCGTTTAGCAGCCTATTCTGTGTACTCTGCACAGTTGCAGAATAGTAAGAAATACTGTTAAGTTTTCAAACTCAAATATTAAAGTCACATATTCCATTCAGTGTGTGTCACCGCCGTTTAGCAGCCTATTCTGTGTACTCTGCACAGTTGCAGAATAGTAAGAAATACTGTTAAGTTTTCAAACTCAAATATTAAAGTCACATATTCCATTCAGTGTGTTTCACCGCCGTTTAGCAGCCTATTCTGTGTACTCTGCACAGTTGCAGAATAGTAAGAAATACTGTTAAGTTTTCAAACTCAAATATTAAAGTCACATATTCCATTCAGTGTGTGTCACCGCCGTTTAGCAGCCTATTCTGTGTACTCTGCACAGTTGCAGAATAGTAAGAAATACTGTTAAGTTTTCAAACTCAAATATTAAAGTCACATATTCCATTCAGTGTGTTTCACCGCCGTTTAGCAGCCTATTCTGTGTACTCTGCACAGTTGCAGAATAGTAAGAAATACTGTTAAGTTTTCAAACTCAAATATTAAAGTCACATATTCCATTCAGTGTGTTTCACCGCCGTTTAGCAGCCTATTCTGTGTACTCTGCACAGTTGCAGAATAGTAAGAAATACTGTTAAGTTTTCAAACTCAAATATTAAAGTCACATATTCCATTCAGTGTGTTTCACCGCCGTTTAGCAGCCTATTCTGTGTACTCTGCAGAGTTGCAGAATAGTAAGAAATACTGTTAAGTTTTCAAACTCAAATATTAAAGTCACATATTCTGTGTAAGATGAAGAAGGCGGGTAAAAAGGGACGGGGAAGTGGACGTGATCCTGAAAGTTCAGGGCGCGGGTCAGGACGCGGAGAAACTGTGCCTGGTGCCAGAGCACAAGAAAGAAAGACATCCACCATACCTAGCTTCATGTGTAATTTTACAGGGCGTCGCAGGACATCACTCTCGAGGTCCGACCACTGCGAACAGGTGGTCGGTTGGATGACAGCTGATACTGCTTCCAGTCGGTTAAGCACCACCCTGTCTTCCACCAAGTCCACTCTCAGTAGCCAAGAGTCTGGTCAAAATAATCCTCACTCTGATCATCCTTCCTCCCACCATACACGGTCTGGTCAAAGAAGTGATCCCACACTGGGATATAGTGAGGAGCTCGTCTCATCACCAATCCTTCATTTGACCCTCCCTCCAAGCACGCTTGCAGAGGAACATGACATCTTGTGCCCTGATTCACAACCTCTAGAGGCTACCCAATCACAAGAAGATGACAGATGTGAACGGCATTTAAGGTCAAAGGAAGTAGTGGATGATGATGATGATGATGAGACACAGTTGCCATTAAATCAACCACTATTTCCGTCTCAAGACCTTGTTGAGGAGAATGTTATACAGTTGTCAATGACTGAGTATGTGGTGGGATCAAGACTTGAGGAGGATGATCAGAGTGAGGAAGTGGAGGAGGACTTGGTGGACGATGAGGTGACTGACCCCACCTGGGAAGGTGTAGAGCCGAGCGATGACAGCAGTCCTGAGGGTGAGCCATCTGCAGCACCGCAACAGGCTGGAAGAGGCAGTGGTGTGGCTACAGAAAGAAGGCGGACCGCACCAAACCGGCCCGCAAATGTTCCACGGAGCACCCCCTTGCGTAAATCTCCCTTGCCAAAGGGTAGGTGTTCCGCGGTATGGCGTTTTTTTAAGGAAAGTGCGGACGACAAAAGAATTGTAGTTTGCAACCTGTGCCACACCAGAATGAGCCGAGGCATGAACACTAGAAACCTCACCACCACCAGCATGATCCGACACATGGCATCCAAGCACCGTAGTAAGTGGGAGGAACGCCTGGATCGCCCATCTGTGTCTGCAGGCCACACCACTGCCTCCTCTTCCCCTGTTTTCGGTGCCGGCCAATCGCCTGTCGAAGGCGCAGGCCCGCATACCTCCCGCCCTGCACCTGTACCATCTGAAGCACCATCAGCGACCACATCCACTTCCCTGTCCCAGCACAGCGTCCAAATGTCGTTACCCCAGGCATTTGAGCGCAAGAGAAAGTACCCAGCCACCCACCCACAGGCCATAGCACTAACCTCACACCTTTCCAAATTACTGGCCATCGAAATGCTGCCATTTAGGCTTGTGGACACTGAGTCCTTCCGCAGCCTGATGGCAGCAGCTGTCCCTCGGTACGCGGTCCCCAGCCGCCACTACTTTTCCCGGTGTGCCATCCCCGCATTACACCACCATGTGTCCCGTAACATCACCCATGCCCTGACCAACGCAGTTACTGGGAAGGTCCACTTAACGACTGACACATGGACAAGTGCTTGTGGCCAGGGACGCTACATTTCCCTGACGGCACACTGGGTGAATGTCGTGGAGGCTGGGAGCGACTCGGACCCTGGGATGGCACGGGTGCTACCCACGCCGAGGATTGCGGGCCCTACCTCCATCAGGGTTTCCGCCAGCACCTACGTTATTGGCTCCTCCTCCTCCGTTTCCACCTCCGAATTCTCTACACGCAGCGCCACTCCCCCATCAGCCAGTAGCTGGAAGCAGTGTAGCACTGCAGTGGGGAAGCGTCAACAGGCCGTGCTGAAGCTGATCTGCCTTGGGGACAAACAGCACACGGCCTCAGAGCTGTTGCAGGGGATTAGTCACCAGACCGAGCAGTGGCTCTCGCCACTCAACCTGCAACCAGGCATGGTTGTGTGTGATAATGGGCGTAACTTGGTGGCGGCTTTGGAGCTCGGCAAGCTCACACACGTACCATGCCTAGCGCATGTATTTAATTTAGTGGTTCAGCGATTTCTAAAAACCTACCCCAATGTGCATGATCTCTTGACCAAGGTGCGCCGCGTGTGTGCACATTTCCGTAAGTCATCTACAGCTTCGGCCGGCCTGTTGAAGCTGCAGCAGCGCTTACAATTGCCAGCTCACCGGCTGCTGTGTGACGTGAGCACGCACTGGAACTCCACCTTCCACATGTTGGCCCGGCTTTGTGAGCAGCAGAGGGCAGTAGTGGAGTACCAGCTGTTACACGGTCGTCGCCTCTCCGTTCAACTTCCTGTAATCAGAAGTGAGGAGTGGGAATGGATGTCAGACCTCTGCGAGGTTTTACGCAATTTTGAGGAATCGACACAGATGGTGAGCGGCGATAACGCTATTATCAGTGTAACCATCCCACTTCTGTGTCTACTGAAACGCTCGCTGCTCACAATTAAAACCGACGCTTTGCATGTGGAAGAGGTGGAAATGGGGGAGGAAGAGCTTACACAAGGTGATAGCCAGAGCACCCTCACTTCGTCTTCTCAGCGACAATTGGAGGAGGCGGAGGAGGAGGAGGAGGAGGAGGAAGACACGGTTGCCTCCGCTACAGAGGGTAGCCATGGAACTTTAGTTCCATCTCTTCAGCGTGGGTGGGCAGAAGAGGAGGAAGAGGATGAGGATATTGAGAGTCATCCTCCTGGTGAGGACAGCGAAATCTTGACTGTTGGTACTCTGGCACACATGGCTGACTTTATGTTAGGCTGCCTTTCCCGTGACCCACGCGTTATACGCATTTTAAACAACACGGATTACTGGGTGTTCACCCTTCTGGACCCCCGCTACAAAGAGAATTTCTCATCTCTCATTCCTCCGGTGGAGAGGACAAGCAAAATGGTGCAATACCAGAAGGTTCTTGTTGAAAAATTGCTCCAAAATTTTCCATCTGACAACGCTGGCGGCAGAGTACGTGCTACCTTGGCCAACAGAGAAGGGGAGAAAAGGGGAGCACACAGCAGTTCCGAGAAAGGCAGGGCAACACTCTCCAAGGCGTGGGACACCTTCATGACACCCCGCCAGCACCCTCACCCTGATGCGCAGCCTAGTGTCACAAGGAGGGAAAAGTTTTGGAAGATGGTGAAGGAGTACGTAGCAGACCGTGTCAGCGTCCTCAATGATCCCTCTGTGCCTTACAACTACTGGGTGTCCAAGCTGGACACGTGGTATGAACTGGCACTCTACGCCTTGGAGGTGCTGGCCTGCCCTGCCGCCAGCGTTCTGTCTGAGCGGGTATTTAGTGCTGCTGGTGGCATCATAACAGATAAGCGTATCCGCCTTTCCACCGACAATGCTGATAGGTTGACACTTATAAAAATGAACAAGGCCTGGATTTCCCCTGACTTCTCCACTCCACTGGAGGAAAGCCCCGGGGGAACATAAACTCACTTTATATATGTTATTTACAATGATGGGAATACTCTGTATTCCCATTCACCCCTTCCACCCAAAAAACGGGTATATGGTTGACTCTTAATCTTCTCATCCTCCTCCTCCTCTTCCATATGCCCTGGGATATAATTTTTATATAGGGCCAGCTCACCAGCGGGCCCTGTGATATAATTTTTATATAGGGCCAGCTCACCAGCGTGCCCTGTGATATAATTTTTATATAGGGCCAGCTCACCAGCGGGCCCTGTGATATAATTTTTATATAGGGCCAGCTCACCAGCGGGCCCTGTTTGACAATTTTTATATAGGTCAGCTCACCAGCGGGCCTTCTCATATAATGTTTTATTGGGTCAGCTCTCTAGCGGGCCCTCTCATATAATGTTTTATAGCGTCAGCTCACTAGTGGGCCTTCGCATATAATGTTTAGGATGGTCAGCTCTGCAGCAGACCCTCACCCATAATGTTTTAGATGGTCAGCTCAGCGCACGTTTCCCTCTTAATCATGGCCTCAGTTCTGAAAATCAAGGAAATTTTTGGGAGAATTTGCCTCTGCGCACGTTTCCCTCTTAATCATGGCCTCAGTTCTGAAAATCAAGGACATTTTTGGGAGAATTTGCCTCTGCGCACATTTCCCTCTTAATCATGGCCTCAGTTCTGAAAATCAAGGACATTTTTGGGAGAATTTGCCTCTGCGCACGTTTCCCTCTTAATCATGGCCTCAGTTCTGAAAATCAAGGAAATTTTTGGGAGAATTTGCAGATGATATACAAGTAAATATACAGCAAATACTGTTTGGTAACAATTTTTCGCCTAAAGTCGTTTTTATTTTCCTTTTTGTGTGTTTTACGGTCAGTCTGTAAAAATGGCATACTACGGGCGAAAGATCGTTCCCAGCAGCGATGTTGGAGTCCAAGATGCATCCAGACATCCTCCCTATGCTGTCCCTGAACCATTTCTGTGGTGTTTCCATCATTTTCTTCCATTTTCCTATGGACCAGGCACCCTCCCCTCATCAGAGCAGGGGGTGCCTGGTGTAATGCTCGAGTCCTCCCATTGACTTCAATGGGGCTCGGGTGCTCGGCCGAGCACTCGAGCCTCAGGGGGTGCTCGGTCAGAGCACCCGAACACCCGAGCATTGGGGTGCTCGCTCATCACTAGTTATCACCTCTTCATTACACCTTAGTGCATCTTCCCCTAGTCTCCATATAAGTAATAGGAAGAGCTGGCCACCTGTTGACCACAATAGAACATTTCAATTTAACACATGATGTGCCAGGACAGTCACACTGGTGTGGATATTAAGGACCAGGGAAGGTCCTGGCATGTCATGGAGTCTGAGATGACAGCGAGGCTGCACGCCACTCTGCAATCCCACAATGCACTGAACAAAAACAAAAAAAGTGCTGTGGTCCTCTAGGGCTGCCCAACCCTAGATCAGGCAGTTGTTAAAGGGATAGTAATGTTTCATAATAAAAGCATCTCTAATTAATCATTATAGTATTTGGACTTTGGAGAGGGTTAAACAAACAAATAAATAAGTAAAAGTTTGAACTGTAATCATGTCTCCACGAAGAATTTGCTCAGCGGTAGGAGTGCTCTTTTTTTACTTAGCACGAAACGAGCTGTAGTTATATGTTTTTAACCCTTTGAGTGCCATTTTGGTGTCCAGCCTTGCACACAGATCCTTGATAGAAATAAAAGCTGTTTACTGGTTGGACTATAATGTGAATGCAGATCCAGAATTCCCATTAGAAAGTGTAGGTGACTGTCTAGAGCAGTGATTCTCAACGTTAGTCCTCGGGGCACACCAACAGTGCAGGGTTTCTGGTTATTCCTGCTTAATCACAGGTGAGTAATTAGCGGCTCAGTCATTTTGATTGATTCACCTGTCATTAATTAGGGATATCTTGAAAACATGACCTGTTGGTGTGCCCCGAGGACTGGAGCTGAGAAACACTGGTCTAGAGCCATGAGTTTTGAAGAGCAGCCTCATCTGTACTAGCCACTCCCTCTTTTTAAAAAGCTAGTCTCTGTTCAAAATTCCCTCAATGGGACCCGGGCAATGGCCTGGTATGTAAAGAGGCGGGGTCTGTGACCATATGCGTGTCTGCTACCGTCAAAGGAGCCAGCGGCAGAGGGCATTTTGCTACAATCTGGAACTTTTTTAACTTGACCAAAGAAGAATGAGTTACTTTTTAAAAAAGGGAATGAAAACATATTACTTTGAAGAGCTACGCCACACTTCTTTTAATCTTTTGAATGTCGGAGGGGAACCCCACCGGCATTCAAAGGACCTTCAAAGGGTTAACTCATTTTTTTTTTATTTTTTTTTGCAAAAATCAACTTTCATTGGATGATTATTTTTTCAACACAAATTTTAAGACAGAAGACAGAAGATTCGACAAGACAGACAGTAGCTGACCAGGGTGCCGGAGACTCCGCTGGACATTACAGGTCAGTTTTTATTTTTCAGGGGATGTGTTAATTTTAGTGAGATTAACCCTGTGAGTGTCAGTGGGATATGCAATGCATTTCATACTCCACTGGCACTCATAGGGTTAATCTTCATTGGTTTTAAGCGCTTTCTAACACACACCGGTGGTTTTCACCTCACGTTAGGGACTCTGCGCCTCCTTTTCATAGTTTTCACTCCATAAAAATGCTTCCTTAACGTGAGTTGAAGCCACCGAGTGTAATAAGATACCGGATCAACTCATTTTCCACCCGCTGGACATGTTTACATGGCGGAGGTTTTTGACAGCACAGTTGATGGAATACAAAACTGTGCTTTCAAAACCACTGTAGCCAGTTTTTTATTTTAACGTGGGGCATAGTATCAAGCCCCCAGAGAGCTCCCACGAGACATAAATATGCACACCTTAACCCCTTAAGGACCCATGATGGTCCTGGACCGTCATGGAATTCCCAGCTCCCCGCGTGACTGCACGCCGTTCAGGGAGTCCGGAATCAGATGTGGCAAAAAAAAAAAAAAATGGTCAGTGGTCCTTAAGCGACCTCACTGTGCGTGCGCGGCCAGTCCTTAAGGGGTTAATCAGTTTGAAAAGTGTACACCCCTCTGACACTTAAAGGGATAGTAATGTTTCACAAAAACAGCAGCTCTAATTAATGTTCATAGTATTTGAGCCATAGAGAGTGTTATTTGAATTCTGTCAGAGTTGTGGTTCAAGAGTAATTGAATGATAAAGTTTCCCCTCCTGCCCCTTTTACTTAGTGTAAGCCATCTCTTCTCAGATGTGGAATGCAGTCCATAGACCAGACAGATAACAGCAGGGGACAATCTTCTTCCTATGAGTACAATGAAAGCCCTGCCACCCTTGACAAGTTTTTCAGGTTTTTCCCTTATCTTAATTGAAGATTGTGCCTCTCTACAATCTACCTGGGCACCTCCCTTCTGCTCTGGCTGAGCAGTGTTACATCAGTAAACGAGGGGCGGGAGGGGGATACTTTGTCATTGAATTACTCATGAACTACAACTCTGACAGAATTGAAAGAACACTCTCCAAGGTCCAAATACTATGATGATTAATTAGAGCTGATTTTATTATGAAACATTACTATCCCTTTAAAGGGTTTACAGAGAGGGAAGAGCCAAAGAGGGGATAAAAGGAAGTCAGACAACAACTTACTACTTGGTCTCCGTCTCTCTTCCCTCACCGGTCTCTTCGGAGATGTCCACGTTCCAGCGCAGTCTCTTGTAGAGTGTTGGAAGCGCATGACAAAAAGAGGCTGGCAGGAAGTATCGAAATATGGAGACGAGACAGCTAGGCCCAAGAGAGAATCTCCCACAGAGAGTGCACGCCATGCTGGGAGACAGCCAGGAGACAGATATGAAATAAACCGGTTAGAGCTGTGGTGTGCAGGTTCAGTTCCCCAAGGGCCACCAACAGACTAGGATTTAACCCTTTGAGTGCCAGGGAGGTATCCAACGCATTGCAACGCAATGAGTTGGATACCGCCCTGCACTCAAAGTATTATGGATTTGCCTGCATTAAGGTGATCACATATTACTTTGAATCAGGGATTCTCATGAAAACTTCACTCTGCACGACTGCACAGAAATTAGTGCAACCCCATAGTGTGTTTATTTTATAGGTGTTCCTGATTTAAAGAGATATGTGGTCAGCTTACCCTGTATGTGCACACGTGGGTCATTCAAAATTAATGAGGCAGTGATTAACTCAGGCATGCTTAACCCATTAAGGACCAGAGCGATACACTGCACACCCCTCTGGTCATTAAAGGATAGTAATACTTAATATGTAAAAAATATATATTGTAGTGTTTATCCCACTGAGTAATAAAAGGGTAGTCTCACTGATGAAAGGTGTTTTATTCAAAAGTTATAACAGCTCAAAGTTGAATTTTTTAGGTGCAATATCACAATGGCCTGAAATTGTACAGTGGCGCTGCTGTTACACCATCCTATGGACAGCTCTGGTCCATAGACCATAAATCTCCATAGGATGTGTAGCAACAGGGCCACTGTACAATTTCAGGCCACTGTGATATTGCACTTAAAAAATCAACTTTGAGCTGTAATAACTTTTGAATAAAACACCTTTCAGCAGTTGGAGTTCCCTTGTTTTACTCAGGGGGATAAACCCTACAACATATTTTTTTTTTTACATTTTAATTATTACTATCCCTTTAAAAGGTTAATCAGGTATATCATTAAGTGAGAACTAAAACCTCCTTATAATAACCCCCCATTAACCTAAGTGTAGTTAGAAAATCCTAATGACCCACTGAATTTTTCCTTTCTGCCTTTGTTCAAGAGATACCATCATCAGTCAGTCCTGGACGTCATCTCCATGGGGGCAGACATGACAGTTGCTTACAGGACCACAGAACCTCAGACTCTTCTCACTGCACATGGTTATCTTAACCCTGAGGGGGTGCCCCTTATTCTTTAACCCTATGAGTGCTCAGCTGGCCAACAGACAAACACAAGTCAATATAAATGCTTTTTTTTGGTGTATTAACAAATTGTATCTTCATGAGGGGAGTAAAAAACTGCAAGGGTGGATGGTCTGTGTGGGAAACCCCTCTTAGTTTAACTTTGCTAATGGCAGCTGATGAAGATACGTGCACCATTTAATAAGTTGGTAATTTAAAAAAGGATGGTTTAAAAAAGGATAGTAATGTTTCACAATAAAAGCAGCTCCGAATAATCTTCATAGTATTTGGGCCATGGAGAGTGTTCATTCAATTCTGTCAGAGTTCAAGAGTAACTGAATGATAAACTATCCCCCATCCCGCCCCTTTTAGCTAGTGTAAGCCACCTCCCCTCATATGTGGAATCTGGTCTTAAGACCAGACAGCTCACAGCAAAGGACAATCTTCTTACTGTTAGAACAATGAAAGCCCTGCCCTCCCCTTGCCAATTTTTTCCGTATGCTTATTGAAGATTGTCCCTCTCTACAATCCACATGGACACAACCCTGCTGCTCTGAGTTGAGCAGTGTTACATCAGTAAAAGGGGAGGGAGGGGGGTACTTTATCATACAATTACTCTTGAACTACAACACTGGCAGTATTGAAATAACTCTCCATGGCCCAAATACTGTTTTTGTGAAACATTACTATACCTTTAAGAAGACTTTTTAATGGAGCAGTAGGGACATTCTATACACATAGCAAAGAGCAGAATGCAACTTATTATTGCCCTTGAACTCCACGTTCAAGACAGCTCCTGCTGCATTTCATATAACCCTGATATGTGGCTGAATCATCTACCAATGTAAAGTGGAGTAGTGGACAGGCCTGTCCCTGTGATTGTTACACATCTTTGTACATAGCTGTGGGGCCAAACATTCTGCCTAGCAGCTACTTCCTGTCACATTGTCAGTGCACCCAACACATTACAATCAAGGTAATTAATTTGGGCAGCATTAACAATATGATGCTGAATACTGAAAAGGCCATACCTGACCCTTAGTATCTGGGGACGGCAGCTACACATACCATGCATCATCTCTGTACAGTGGAAGATAAGAGGAGGTATAGAAGCTTCAACAGAAAAACCTATGAAAACCTATAGAAAACTATATGTTGTAGGACTTTTTTGTTGTTGAGTAAAATGAAGTTCTAACTATTCAAACTGTCACAAAGTGCTAAAGCTGTTACTCTTACATTCTATGGAGAATTACAGTGACTCACCTCTCCCATAGAATGCAAGAGAATAACTATGTGAACACCAGGTGAATTACCTGGACACCAGAGAACACTGTTACTGAAAAAAAAACACAACAGCAACAGTTTAAGCTGTAATAACTCTGGATAAATGCATTTCCCAGCAGTGTTTGAACCCTTGTTTTACTCAGTATGAATGCATTTCTTTGAACCTGACTGGCACTCAGGGGTTTAAGGGATCAAGCAGGATATTAAATAATTCTAGATGGGGAACCTACCAATTCCAGCATCTTAGTTTTTGATAGACAATGAAAGGCAATCCCGAAAATGAAATTAAAATATACCCTCTTATATTCTAATGCTGCCACCAAACAGCCAGGTACTCACCCTTCTGGGTCTGTTTCGTCAAGAGAGATGAAGCCAAACGATCCGTAAATGAGAGACAGCAGTTCAAGTTGGCTAACCAGCTGCTGGGAGAAATCCAGAAGCTACGGAGAGGACCACATGTTTTTTATGGGTTAAGTCTGACATCCCGCATTTTAAATAATCCCTTCCCGATCAGCTCATGTATTAAAGGAACACTAACATATCCTAATAATAACCTCCACTTACCTTATTGTGGCCAGAGCATTCTAATTAAATATGTGCCCTTGTTCAAAAGATAACATGATCATTCAGTGCAGAATGTCATGTCCATAGAGGTGGAAATGCAGGGCTGGTGCAAGGATTTTTGCCAACCTAGGCAAAACCTAATTTTGCCGCCCCTTGGCTCCACCCCTTGCGCCCTACCCATTTATGCCCCACCTCTGTATGTGTTTGTGTCAATGTGTTCCCTATATGTGTCAGTTTGTGTGTGTGTTCTCTATATGTGTATGTGTGTGTCAGTATGTGTTCCCTGTATGTATATAAGTGTGTCAGTGTGTGTTGCCTATATGTATGTAAGTGTGTCAGTGTGTGTGAGTCTCTGTAAGGATATCAGTGTGTAAGTATGTGTGTGTGCTTCTCTATATGTGTATCAGTGTGACAGAGTGTATATTCTCTATATGTCACACTCCCCCCCTTGACTCTCTCCCCCCCTTGACTCCCCCCTGTAGAAATGACAGCCGGTCCTGTGGAAATGACAGTTGGTAGCAGGACTACTGGACCTCAGATTCTGTTCACCGCAAATAGTAATCTTCATAATTGGGAACTTTTTCTTCTGGTCTCCCTGGAGGGGAGGCTTGTGGTGCCATTGAGGGAGACAAATGACACAATTTGAGTCAAAAGGGGACAGGGCTTAATCACTACTGGGGGGCGGGGCTTCAGAAACATAAAAAATACAGGCAATAGGGTGGAGAAGGAGGAGAAGTGGGCGTGGAGTGGGTGGAACCGAAAGGGAAGGAGCACCAATGGGCAGAGTTTCTTAAGAAACTACCCACACCCTGGAGAATCAGACTCTGCCCTGGAGACTCAAAGATTCTGGTTTTGAGGACTCAAAACTGGAGTCTCCAGGGCAAATCCGGAGAGTTCCCAGCTATAGTAATCTTTTGCTGGCTTATGCACTCTGCCTGCTTCAGTTTGCAAATAAAACACGCCTCCCTCCTATGAGTGGAGTTTGACATCCAGCAGTCATGTGAGCCACTGACATGTCCTCCTCTGCAGATGTGAGATCCAGGATGGAATGAAGATGTTACCTTGTCAACCAAATCACAAGTGCAAAATTCAAAGAGGCCATTAAGATTTTCTGGCCGTGGTATTGAAGAGAAGAGGTTGTTATTATTATAACTTCAGCATTTGTAATACAAGCAATTTAAGAGGAGGGTTGATTTTAGAACTTTGTTGTGAAATGAGTACTGTTTGGGGATCAGTATCAATAGTGATTGTCACATGGGCAATAGATAGTCATTACCTCTATTCCACTCGTAACCCAGAACTTTGGACTAACCATGGAAGCCAGTGGACAAACAGAAGCCTGGATTCCATTGCAGTTGATCACTGATTTTATCTACACGTTTCTCCGTAGACTGCTATAGGAATCTGTGAGATAAAATCACTGATAACATTTACCACCTGAAATGAAATCTAGGTCATTGTTAGACAAGTAATTCCTGTTCCCACACTATATCTTTGGACCCATGAATGCAGACATCTCGGTAGGACAGATTGCCCCTGAGAATATTATTTTGGTGCATACCCTTCTCTGGAGGTTTTCTGGCAAAGCTGTAGATTCATGGTGTCTGCCTCTTGCTGTGGACTCCAGGTACAAAAGGAATGGCTGAGAGACTCGGATCAGCGTGGGAACGGCAAGGGAGTACTGTTCTTTATGGCAAAGATCCTGGCTGCAGAAGGACCACATAATGAAAATGTATATTGTAGTGTTTTTTATAGATGAGTAAAACTATCCGTTTCCACTGCATCAAAAGTAAGGATGTAAGATTCTTTGTATAAGGAGGTTGTGTTAGCAGACACTGCAGACAGGCTAAAGAATATAATGGATACCTTTCCAGCTAATAACAACATAGACAAATATGATGCTGATCCAGAGACAAATCCATTTGCCTTTTGGAGTCAGGAAGGAATATTTTTTAATCTTATGTTGCGTAAAAGACAATGAATGACATGGGGCCTTGATTTCCCTCCCTCTTGATCCACAAAGACAAAGCAAAGGTTGAACATGATGAGCCTGTCCTTTTTTAGCCTCATCAACTATGTCACTGGTGGAAAATGCTTAATTGAAAAGCTGTTACTGCCGAAGTATCACAATAAGGTGAAGCTGTTACTATTGTATTAACTAGAGCAGTGATTCTCAACCAGGGTGCCGTGGCATTTTGGTGTGCCACGAACATCAGCTTAAGGTGCCCCATGTTTTATATGAAGACTAACAAAAATGGGCTTTTAAATAAAGATTTATACAAATTGTTATGCACAATATGTAAAGTTTTGTTATTATGATTACAATACCTAATAATAACTGTATATTTATGTATTGTATCTTTCTTATGCCCTTGATAAAGTACATTAAATATGTTAGGTGTGCCCTGAATGTTCTAGATTGTGTGTTAGGGGTGCCCCGAACAAAAAAAGATTGAGAACCACTGAACTAGAGAGATGTAGAGAGATGCTCAGTTCTCCCACAGAACGCAAGAGAAATGGGATAGACAAAAATTCCTGTCTTAATAGCAAGTGGCTCCGGCATTAGCAGCTGAAGTAAAAGATTCGATCTGTATGACTTTTGAACAAAGAATCTATTAGCAGTGAGAGTACCCTGGTTAAGTTCATCAGGAAAAAGTACTACAATATATTTATGTTCATAATACAAATTTACTGTTTGTTTAAATAATTTTTAGATTTTATCAGGCCTCTGTGAATGAAACCCATGTACGTCTCAGCTTATGATGGCTATGACATGTGTGATGTCCATATGTTATTGTACCAGGGCAGCCTTTCCTCGCCTCTCACCTGTACCACTGCAGGTCACTATGTAATTCCTCTACCCTTCTCTGGAGATAATTCAGGATATCCAGCAGAGGGCGCAGCTGCTCTTCCTCTGACTGCTCTTCAGAGGAGGGGCCCAACTCATAACTTGACTCCATGGCTTCCTCCATTGGGTTTAAAACTGTGTACTGGATCTAGTGGCAGTTGGGAATTTAAGTGTCTCTATGGTGCAGCTGTGATGAGAATAATAGCTCCTCCCCCAGTGGGTGGGGCTAGCCATATAGAGCTATAACTGTAACTCCATAGAAGGTTCTGGCCCTTGTCCTCAGTTGACTAGAGAGAAGTAAGGACAGGAGCACTATGAGTGACTTTATAGTCTTGGGGCTATGTGCACTAAGGAACTCTATGGCAAACCAACTGCAATACAGAGTAGAAATTAACAAAAACAACAACATATTTTTCAAATGCTCTTTTAAGCCTTTGAATGCTACAGAGGTCTCCAATGCATTGCAAAGCACTACTATATTGGAGATCTTTCTCTGTCATTTAGGCTGTTAAACTCTATTTAAATCAATGGGATTTTTTGTTTATCCTTGTGGTGCGGTTGGTTTGCCACAGAATGTCTCCACTTGCATTATGTATATGGCCGTTGCCCTGTCAGATTGGGATCTTACAATTCCTAGCAATACGGGGCAGGAAGGTGCATCACTATTGGGCAGTGCAGACTGAAGCACTGAGGGTTTCACCTGATATCAGCATCTATTTAATTGGACATTATTAATACCTAAATATTAAATTAGGTCATACAATTCTAGGTATCATGTACTACCCGCTAGCATCCACAAGATGCACTTATTTTATGTTAGATCCATAAAATCTAAATCTGAAACCTACATCTGTAATCCATGTGCATTCTGTCGTATCAAGATAAATTCTGGTTAATTGTTATGCAGAGAGAATACTGTTAATGTATTGAGATTAGCGCCCACTGTTCTGTACAGAGAGGCTGGTACATTTTGTCAGTCCATTTAAAGACAATGCAGAACAATCACTTCTTACACACCCTGTGGAGAGAACTATGGGAATGGGGGCCTGGAACCCTGAAAAAAACAAAAATGGGAGCCCATAAACATACCTCCCAACATTTCAAATGGCCAAAGAGGAACACTTGTTTTCGGTTGTGCTGTCGGGGGCGTGGCTGGTGGGCTGGGCATTACAGAGTATATTCAGGTTATTTCATTAACTATTGACACCGTCTTTTTGTAACTAAATGATTTAGAACAAGATCAAAGTATTTTATCTACGAAGATTTATAAACGCGTATACTAAAATTTACACAAACACTAATGTGAGTTTTATTGTGGTGGAGCAATGTCATACACCTATACACACGACACAGTCTGATCTCCTAAACACAGGGACACTGTAGTGGGAAAGAGGGACAGAGGGATTTGGAGACTTGGGAAATATGGTCCACTGGTATCCATAGAGCCACAGATACATGGGTACCCTTACCTTGTTCCACTGGCAGTCACAGAATCACTACTAGTCACTTAATCATTCATACTCTGTTCCACCAGCAGTCACAGACCCAGTTCTACATTGTCTCACATTGCACCACTTTAGTTTGCTGCATCAGGTCCTTAGTATTGTAAAATATTAAATGTCAGCAGTGTGCTCACTGGTACGATATGTCTGTTGAAGTTTAAATGAAAATAAAATCAATATTTAAAGGGATAGTAATACTTAAAATGTAAAAAAAATATATGTTGTAGGGTTTATCCCCCTGAGTAAAACAAGAGTACTCCCACTGCTGAAAGGTGTTTCATTCAAAAGTTATTAATTTTCAAAGTTGAATTTTTTAGGTGCAATATCACAGTGACCTGAAATTGTACAGTGGCGCTGTTGCTACACCATCCTATGGAGATTTATGGTCCCGGGACCAGAGCTGTCCATAGGATCGTGTAGCAACAGCGCCATTGTACAATTTCAGGTCATTGTGATATCGCACCTAAAAAATTCAACTTTGAAAATTAATAACTTTTGAATGAAACACCTTTCAGCAGTGGGAGTACTCTTGTTTTACTCAGGGGGATAAACCCTACAACATATATTTTTTTACATTTTAAGCATTACTATCCCTTTAATGCCTATAACACCAGAATTTAGCTGTGAATATTACATTTTATATGCAAATGTTGATTAAGATCAGGTCTGCGTATCAGTTGTAAAGACAGAAACAGGAGCTTAACAACAAGCTGCAGCAATGTTAAGCTTTAACCTTCAGTGCCGGTGGGTGAGCAGCACATTGCTAAGCAATGTGTTGCTTGCCCTTCTAGTACTCCAAAGGTTAAAAATATGTGCATTCCCTTTACTGATCTTTCTGTTGGATATTGTGCCCTGGCTTTTCCCTGTGCCAAGTACTGAAGCAAACTGGAGAGTGATGTGGGGTCTGAGCACTCAAAACAAGTTCTCTCTGAATCTGCAATATACCCTTGTGTGATTGTGGGCATAAATCTTATGTGAAGGGCAATTGTGAGCTGTGCAGTTCCCCTCTGTGTACTAGTACCATTACTGTAGGTTGCCTGAGAGGATTGAAAAAGACCCAGCAGAGGCAGCTTTGACTGTTGAGGCTGCTGGTATGCTTGCTTAGGCGTCACGTACAAATACAATAAAAAAAAAAAAACACGGGACTTCATCAGTAGCTTGCTGCCTCCAGTTGACTTCAAGGCAGGCAGGCATGGAGGCAGTGTAAGTCCCGTCTGCGACACACTGCTCAGCTAATTTCAGCGAGAGTAGACTGTAGACATCACAGATCACATACTAGTCATGAGACAGTCACTAATTGTACCTGTCAGAGGAGGAGCGACAAATCATCAGGACAAGAGGCTATTTGACCACATTCACATGAACATCGCCGCTTGCTGCGCTGCTCAGACACACTTAGGAACCTTTTAATCAGAACACAGCCAGCGGTTGAATACAGCGCGAACGCTGCGTGTTGTGTGTGCATATATCAGGAGTGACACGCTTGCATTGTCAATTTGGAGTATCATGCTCAACGGAACGTGGCTCACGTGGTGAATAGGTTGCGTTAGCGTTAAGAGCAAAACTTTAAAACACAGGAGACAGGTCAGGAAAGCGGGACATACTGTAATGCAGGAGGTACAGTGGGTTTGGACCTTAAAATCAGGAATGTCCCCCATAAATCGGGACAGTTGGCTGGTATGGTATCATGCACAACACAACATGACTCACGTGGTGAATAGGTTGAGTTAGCGTTATGGGCAAAACTTTAAAACACAGGAGACAGGGCAGGAAGATGACAGTCATAAAGATGATATACAGAGGCTCACTGGGCATAAGTGGTAATACACGGAATCATGCGACTGGATCAACAACTAGCTGTCTAGGACATGACAGCAGTACTAGCGTGGAGCAAACCAGTACCCGCGTACTGGGAGTCAATAGTATAACTGGCAATGTAGGCCATGAGCAACATCAGCTCCACTCTGCACTAATACCCGAAGCAAATCTCAATAAAATCAAATCCAAGTTTATTTCACATAATATAAAACAACATGTACTTATCCATATGAACGGCTCACAACAAGTCAGCAACAGACACTAGGAGGTGTATGGACACATCAACGCGTTTCGCGTATAAACCGCTTAATCATGATCATCATGAAGGTCCTCACAGGGCAGTACCATAGCCAGAAGGAAGCAGACTGCGAATGGAAGCATGCCGCCCGCAGGGAATATTGAGATCTGTTATATGTTGCCTGCTAATGGGGAAAATGCGGGGACTTGAATTTTGATGTAAGTAAATGGTATTTTAGCAGCGGATAGGAAGGGAGGGAAGGGATCTGGAAGGCTTATTTTTTTTTTCTTAAGAGGGGAAAACAAGGGTACGTATTATACATAGACACTCTTGTTTTCCCCTAAAATCTTGGGCATAATATACACCTGCGTATTATACACAGGTGCGTATTATACCTGAGGTTTTATGGTAATCAGGGAAATCCTTATATCCTGGCCTATTGGTGGCACCTGGGGACTGAACTTGGACAGCCCTGATATAAATTAATGGAGTCAGAGCCCATGCCCACACTAGGGGCATTTCTACACAGTGATTGGTATGTTTAGCCTTGAAAATACCTAATTATAGGGCAGTATCCCTGAAGCTCTCCAGCGGCATTCTGAATGGATGCCCCCAAATATAGGGTAACATGTAGGATCCTTAAGATTCATTGTAGCCTTCCTCTTCTTTTCTTCTCATTTGTAAGAAAAGCATCCACATTTACATTTTGTGCACCCAGAACTGCCTCCCTGCTCACTGGCCATCTGTCCAAAGGATTAATCCTTTAAGTGCCAGAGGAGCACTCAAAGAGTTAAAATGGCTACTTTCTGTAAAAATGGAACTGTTGGGAACCCAAGGAGAGGTTCCCGGGGAATGCCCAGGTATGCCCATGCATTAATATCCCCCAGCCTAATCAGCATACTGCATGACACTGCAACCAGTTTGGCCTGAAACTTATGCAAATTAGCATACTGCACATTGAATTAGCATGAAGTGCTAGACTGTGTCACCAAAGCATAAAGGTTAATTTCTCTCACCCTATTTATTTTACATAAAATGGCTAGTACATAGGCAGATTTTAATTCCCTGTAAAACAATATAAAGCTGTGTTAGGGTAACAGGTCCACATAAAGGATTGTTCATTGAACAGAACCGATCAGCATAAGCTTGGTTAGCACACTTTGCAGCCTGTTCCAATAAAGTATTTATTTTCAGATTGCGCTATTTCAGCTCTGCTGAAGAGCCTCCAGCTGGTCCCAGGACCAGGATCTGCTTTTGTCAGCCAGATTCTGACGTTGACGAAAGGGGAGGGAGAGGGAACTTTGGAACCTTATATCTCTCAAACTATACAAGTTTGAGAGATCAGAATGGGATCAATGGATTTATTTTTTTCATATCTACAATATTAAATTAAGTTAAAATAATACATTACTATCCCTTTAATGCTGCTATAAACACCACAATCTAAAACAGATAACCCCCAATATTGCTGTTCACACAGTCACAGAACTCACCGGAATGCAGCATTCTGCAACTTAGATGTGTCAGGCTTTGGACATTAGATGGTTTTCTATTGACCCACTCATATTGTTCACATGATAAATAGGTACAATTTTGGAGCAAACCAACTACACCAGAGGGATACAAATGTAAACTCTGCAAATTAATTTAAGTAGTTATTTAAACCCTGGAATGCTACAGATTGCTCTAGTGTTATAGACCTCTTGCATTACGGTTAAAATAGTCATTTAAATTAATCAGGATTTGGAGGATTGGTATGTCTGTCCTACTGTGGAGTTGGTTTGCTCCAGAATTGTATCTAGGTGCATAAGATATTTGGTCCCTGTTCTTTCAGTTGCAGCTTCCTATGCAGGTGTTACTAAGGAGAGGTCTAATGGACCTTCCTCCTGTGACTTGACTGGTTGCAGAGATGAACATACCTGGAACACTCAGGGTTTGACCCTGACACTTAAGGTTTTGAACCAGGTCTCAAGGTGAATGGCCAAATTTGCAGGGTGAGAGAGCTCAATGTCTCCTACGATATGATTTACACCAATTTACTGCTTATTTAACATCCAAATTGGTGACATTTTTTTATGAGAAACACAAAGGGAGAAGTCCTGTTTGTCTTATGAAGAAGTGATATCTCAGAACTGTGGCATGTTAAGGTTCCTGGAGGACTGACTGGATAATTTCTGGTTACAACAAGGATTGACATAGCACCCAGAATCTACTTTCTTGGGAGAGGTAAGCATTAATATATCAAAGATCTTAGTGTGAGCTCATTGCAAAAGTTCCCTGGTATGGTGATAAATATGTATATGAGTGATTTTCAGAGGTACCATGTTTCGGTGGACAAAGTGCCAAAAATTGTATGGTCACCAACAAAAGGTACCAGATCACTGACTAAAAAGGTACAGGGTCATTGAACTGGCTGAACATCAGCTCTATGAATAAACACAGTAGAACTGCAGACATTTTCACAAAATGGGGCATTATGTATACATTGAAAAGTGGGTCAATTCTTGGATAAATCATCTACATCATAGGGGACAATAAAAATCCCCAAATTATTTAAAAAGTACTTTTAACTGAACAATAACTTAAAATGAAATTGGTTGATATAACTTTAGATATCACATACTTCTAGTTATTGTCTGTTCACCTTATGAGTGCCAGAGGGGTACACAACACATTGCAGCACAATGTTAAAAGTAGTCGAATGTACAAATCCAACAGTGCAGTTCCTATGGCGTTAGCCTTCAATCCCTGCAGCTGCACTCCTGGGTAAAGAGTACATACTAGGCTACATGATCACGTTAGTGCATAACCACACTCGACACACACAAGCTGTTCAGCAAAGAAATACCCCAAAACTCCCATAGACTTCCCGCTGTCCTCAATCTACAGCAAGTGGCATTAAGGCAGAATTTTCAGTTTAAATAGCTTAGTAAATTGGCATTAGACAGGACTGGGACAAAGAAATTGGATCCAGTGAACATTACAACATGGAATCATATTAGTATGAATGGGTAGAATGGGTGACCCCATGGAAGATGTGTAAGATAACAGTGTAGGCCTCACAAAACACCTAGACACATTTTACAGATGCTAGGGCAATGAGCTGGATACCCATCTGGCACTCAGAGGGTTAAAAACAATTATCATGTTTTACTATATCTGCTCCCATGGGAAAGGAGTTTGTAAAAAGCCCAGGACTGCACTGTGCAATCCCAGAATGGCTCCTACCAAAGAACTGACTCCTCCACAGCTGGAATACAATTCAAAGTATGCGGCTCTTATCAACAAACTACATAGACTGTGCATGCAGTTGCCTTGGTGTCAGGCTTTCTAAGAGGGTCTATGAGGCCTATGCACACAGCCCAACAATGCGGTACTGTGAGACTTCAGTGTCTTCTTGTGGCACCAACCAACGAGGGGACCCAGGGGTCTCAATTTAGACCCACGTTCTTCTCCCTCATTGATCCACCAGGACTCACAATACAGCCCTGATTTCATTGGCAGGTCAGGGGATCTGGTATACCAAAAGGGCCCGACACAGTGATAGTTACTCTTTAAAGGGATAGTAGTACTTCGTTTTAACTTTATTTTATTTTGTAGGCATTAAAAAAACATGAAGAATGATATAAGTCTTATCTCTCAAACCTTTATGGTTTAAGAGATATTCACAAGCAAAGTTTCCCCTCCCTGCCCCTTTTACCTAGTGTAAGCCATTTCTTCTAAGATGTGGAATGCAGTCCATAGACCAGACAGATAACAGCAGGGGACAGTCTTCTTCCTATTAGAACAATGAAAGCCCTGCCCCCCGTGACAAGCTTTTCAGGTTTTTCCCTTATCTTAATTGAAGATTGTCCCTCTGTGCAATCTACCTGGGCACCTCCCTTCTGCTTTGGCTGAGCAGTGTTACATCAGTAAAAGGGGTGGGAGGGGGACACTTTGTCATTGAATTACTCTTGAACTACAACTCTGACAGAACTGAAATAACACTCTCCAAAGTCCAAATACTATGATGATTAATTAGAGCTGTTTTTATTATGAAACATTACTATCCCTTTAAGTTTATATATAACAGATCATGTTTGGTGTTAGTGTTCATTTCACGCCTTGCATTGCAATGTGTGGGAGACCTCTCTAGAATGAAAGGGCACCCCTCTGGCACTCCAAGGTTAAAATCCCCATTTAACCCTTTGAGTGACAGATGGGCACTCTAAGGGTTAAATCAATATTTTCTTTCTTCCCATTGGTGCAATTTGTTTGCTGGTGACTTCTTCCACTTTTTGTGTGTATGGACGTAAGGGCTTCTAACGCCTATAATTTTCTATAGTAAATAAGAACATGTAATTTATCTGAAATGAAAATGCTTATAAAGAGGCAGGAATGGCAGTTCTTACCTTTAGTAAAGACTGATATTATTTTAGTAAGAAGTAAAACAAAAAGACTGAAACAAAAATTTGTATATACAAAGCAGTATAAAGATTTTTATTTACATGACTAGTATTGAGGTAGAGCGGGAGGGTCGGAGGATGAGTTGGTGAAAGGTAAAGAAAGATTACAGTGTGGTGGATGTACTAAGAGACATGGAGTCATTATGGGGCAAACTAACTACACCACAGGGACAAGTAAACATTCCTTAAATGGGGCTCTTACCCCCTGAATGCTAGAGAGGTCTCCAATGCATTATGAAGCAATGTACTGAGACCCCTCTAGCATTCTAGGCATTATATTGCCTTTTTAAATCATTATGCCTTTCTTGCCACCTATAGTACATCTGGTTTGCAACATAATTACTCCAGTTCATCTTAGTACACCAGTTTACAAGTAAAACAGGAAGCAGCAGGTTATAGAGTGAAATAAAAGGCTGCTGGTTACAGAGTGAAACAGGTAGTAGCAGGTTATAGAGTGAAATAAAAGGCTGCTGGCTACAGAGTGAAATTGGAAGCAGCAGGTAATAGAGTGAAATAAAGGGCTGCTGGTTACAGAGCAAAACAGGAAGATAGAGACAGGAAGCAGCAGTTACAGAATGAACCAGGACACAGCAGTAAAGAGTCAAACCAGAAGTAGCATGTTACAAAGTGAAACAGGAAGCAGCGGGTTACACAGTGTAACAGGACACAGCAGTAAAGAGTGAAACAGGAAGCTACAGGTTGCTACTGGTTACAGAGTGAGACAGGAAGCTGCAAGTTACTAAAACAAAAGACTGCAGGTTACAGAGTAAAATAGGAAGTACTAGGTTCCAGAGTGAAACAGAAGGCTGCAGGTTACAGAGTGAAACAGGAAGCACTAGGTTCCAGAGTGAAACAGAAGGCTGAGGTTACAGAGTGAAACAGGAAGCACTAGGTTCCAGAGTGAAACAGAAGGCTGAGGTTACAGAGTGAAACAGGAAGCAAGTGGTTACAGAGTTATTCAAGAGCTGCAAATTAAATTAAAAAAGGAAGTTGCAATCTTACAGAATGAAATAGGAGGCTGCAATGTCACAAAGTGAAACAGGAGGCGGCAGGTTACGGAGTGAAAAAAGAGTGCAGGGAACAGACTTGGAATGGAAGAGAGAACAGCAGATGAGGAAAAATGAAAAAAGACAGAATTGTATCCAGATTGTTTCCCATCTCCCTCAGGCTCCTTCTCTCACAAAGTCAAAGCCCTGAAATAGGTTTTGTTCTTGGGGGTTCAAAGTTCGAGGCTCCCGTGGAGGTGTCAGCACTGGTCCCTCACATGTGAATTCTGGGTCGAAGTTACTGATGTCATGTGGCCCCTTCACAGACGGGGTGAAAGGGGGAGGTAGCCTTCGAGAGAGGAGAGCTTCAAAATCCAATTCCTGTGAGACAGAGTGTCACTTTAATATATCATACTGATTCTACCTATATTTTATATTACATTATATCACTGCTGTGTCCTATATCCATGTGTCAGAATGTAACATCCCACTTCAGAACTCACCTTGAAGAATGGCTGCTTCTTCACATCCTCTGCGTCTCTCTCTCCTGATCCCAGACGTCTCTCAGGATTGCGGCGCAGGAGCTACAGGAAGACAAAGTAAAATACTCAGTTACTGCACTGCTCCCCATGGGAGTAAAGGCACAATGATCTGCATGGGAGAGGAGCCTCTTACCCTTCTCATGATGGCAATAGCCTCAGCAGAGAGGAATCGTGGGTAGCGAACTTCATCATTAACAATGCTGTCAAACACTTCTTCCTCTTCATCACCTGGGAATGGAGACTGAGACAAGGAGGTAGGGGCAGAGTCAAAAGGAGAGGAGAAACCGACAAAGAAAGAAGATACGGGTAGTGAATGATAGAAAGGAGGGAGTGATTGGACAGCAGTATATATCAGTATATTATTATCCGGTGTGACCCTTTGCACTGCTGCAACATCTCTTCATTATGTGGCCCTTACTCTTTATCTATGGGGGCCCCAGATTACATGGATCTTATTGTCAGATGGGTGAGTGTACGAAGCAAGCACAGTTCCACTGGGTATGCACAGCAGTGTATTATCACTACATACCGATGCATAATTATTAAAATTTTAACATCTTGAGTGCCAGAGGGGTACGCAATGCATTGTAAAGAGTACCCCTCTCGCACTCAAAGGATTAATGCCAGCAAGTGTTGTGTGCCTTCCTCATAGCCTGCACAGGAACCTGGTCTAAAGTTATGTCATTTCTTCTGTGGCTTCTTTAACTCCTTAAGCCCTTTGAGTGCCAGAGGGGTGCGCAATGCATTGCAAAGCAATGCGTTGTGTACCCCTTTGGCACTTTAATGGTTAAGGACCAGAGGGGTGCTTTTGCAAAGAGTTGTTCACCCCTCTGGTTAAAGGGTTAACATATGGCATTAAACAAGGAGTAGAGGAAAGGTATGTCTTACTCTTACAGCAAGTGCAGAGTTTTCATTGTAAACATCTTAACAAATTGCTGTTATACAAACTTAGGGCTAGAAAATGGATTGTGGTCCCTGTGTTTGAGTGGAACGGTACTTGTTCATTCTCCTAGGGTCCCTGTGACTTGCATATTACATGTTTCTTACTGCCTGTCTTCTGCTCCTGTGTATCTGCTTTGCTAATATCCCATTTATGCACTGCTCAGCCTGTTCACTACCAATATCCCTTTTATACACCATTCAGC
The DNA here is from genome assembly GCA_037306005.1 of Rhinophrynus dorsalis. NCBI lineage: Eukaryota > Metazoa > Chordata > Amphibia > Anura > Rhinophrynidae > Rhinophrynus > Rhinophrynus dorsalis. The sequence goes on along the minus strand of CM074721.1, from coordinate 505,456,172 downwards.
CCTGTTCACTACATCTTGATCCCCCGCCCTTACCTCTCCAACCATCATCTCGTAGATCAGGACCCCAAATCCCCACCAATCTACGGCTCGAGTGTATGAGGCGTCTGTGAGGACCTCCGGGGCTAGGAACTCTGGGGTGCCACAGAACGTGGAAGTGCGATCAGATGGACCCATTCCTGTTAATGACAATGACAGGGAGCTGTGGGAGGCAATACGTGGAATTCAAGCAGTTGTTGGACTGCAGATCCTATCACTCTAGGCCATAATACAGATATAATACACAATAAGGATGATGTATCACTACAATTAGGCTGCAAACCAAATGTACCTTATGAGGGAAAAAATCCTTTTGATTTAAATGGGACTTTTAGCCTCTTAAATACTAAAGAAGCAATGTGTTGGGGCCTCTCTAGAATTTAAGGTGTTAAAATCCCTTTTATAACAATGGGAATTTGGGAATATTTGTCTCTTATAATGCAGTTGGTTTGGTGAAGAATTACTCCATTTCATCTTAGTTACATACAAACACACATCACCCTCCCTCACACAACACACACATCAACCCCCATCACACAACACACACACACATATACACACACGTACACACTGACCTTCTTTGCAGAGTCCGTAATCTGCCAGTTTGACATATCCTTCTGAATCCAGCAGCAGATTGTCCAGCTTCAGATCCCTGCAAGAGGTCAGAGGTTAGATCTTCCCTCGCACCCTAACTACACCATAACTTCCCTTTAAAGCAATGATGCCTAGCAGGCCATATGTTTAGGATTTCCCTACCTGAATATAGGTGAGTTAATCAGAGGCACATTCATTTAATAAATTCATCAGTGAAAAAGCAGGGAAATCCTAAAGATATGGCCTTTTGTACTCCCATGAGGAAAGAATTTTAATTACTACTTTAAAGGAACAGCAGACGTAGAGCTACCTAAAAAGAAATGCAGTGTGTCCCTACCACTGTTCTATTCTGGTAGCTCATGGGGTTAATACCCATCACACAATCCCACAATGCTCTTGTTCTGGCTTGTCTGGTGTCTGGAAATATGGGGTCTGAGCCGGCACAAGCTTCCAGACTACTCAAACCCCAAATTACTACTGTATGATATGTAGATAAATGTAAGATTATGCATTTGGACTGCAGAAACAAACATGCTATAGATACACTAAATAGGAAACTACTTGTGGAATCCTTATTAGAGAAAGATTTAGGAGTACTGATAGATTGCAATAGTCTACTAACTGGCCTCCCTGTTACTCATCTTTCACCTTTGCAATCTGTTTTAAACTCTGCTGCACAAATAACCACACTCTCCCAAAAAACTGAACATGCTCACATAATTCTTAGACATATTGAGCAACGCATCAATTACAAAGTCCTTCTCACCTATAATGCTCTCCACACTGCTACCCCTCCTTACATCTCTTCTCTCATCTCCTCTTATGTTCCTGGCCACCTTCTTCGCTCAGCACACAACGCCCTTCTTGATACACCATCCACACCCTCTGCCCTATCCCTTCTCAAACCTTTCTCACTTTCTGCTCCCTACCTCTGGAACTCCATACCTGTTTCCCTACGTCTAGAACAATCGCCCTCTGTCTTTAAGTCTACCCTGATATCTTATCTTCTGGATTACTAGGACCATGCACTACCTTTTGCCAAAGCCAGAACTTGTAACCTCAGCACTTGACACCCTTTTACCCTGTTGTCTGTCTCCTATTACCCACTTAGACTGTAAGCTCCTTGGGGCAGTGACCTCTCTCCTAATGTTTCTATGAATGTGGCACTTATTTTATCCCCTCTTATTTAATGTAACTTACTTCTATTGTAAGGCGCTGCATACACTGTGTGGCGCCATATAAATAAAGATATACATACATAGATGATAGACTTCACAGCAGTGTGCACAGTCACACAGCTGCTGCAAGACCAAATAGGGTACTAGACTGCATAAAAAGAGGTATAGATGCACGGGATGCAAATATAATTCTTCCTCTAATAAATCCTTGGTAAGGCCGCATCTAGAATATAAAGTACAGTTTTGGGCACCAGTTCCTAAAAATACATTACTGAACTGGAAAAAGTGCTGAGACATGCATCAAAACTGGTAAAGAGATTGGAGGATCTGGGTTATAAAGAGAGACTAGCCAAAATTTGATTGTTTACATTAGAGAAGAGATGTCTAAGGGGTGATATGATTACCATTTATAAATACATTCAAGATCACTGCAAAGAACTCTCCAATTAACTATTTTCTCAAAGAGCTGAGCTAAGAACAAGAGGTCATCCATTAGAAGAGTAGAGGAAAGACGCTTTCGACTAAAACAAAGGAAGATATTTTTTTTTTACAGTGAGGGCAGTAAAGTTATGGAATTCTTTGCCTCTGAATGCTGTGATTGTAGATACTGTAGCTGTTTTAAAAAAATAATGGATTCCTTTCTAGAACAGAACAATATGGAGAATTATGACAGTTGGTTTCAAAGCAGATAGGGTGTTGATCCAGAGAACTATCTGAATGTCATAGGAATTTTTTTTACCCACTTGGGGCTTAATTGGAAATGGCTTCAATTGTTTTTTTTTTTTGTCTTCCTCTGGATCAACAAGTGTGATCTGTCATGGGCTGGAGTTGATGGACGCATGTCTTTTTTCAGCCTCATCAACTATGTTACTATGATTCACAGAGGAGTATGAAACAAGCAAGGAAATAATGAAAGTATTAGTGGCGTTCATTGTACAGTCACACTGTTATTATTGAGTTTGAGCATGGAGAAAGTTTGTCTTTTTTAAGACCCATATTACCAGTCACTGATCAAGCTGAAAGAAGAGAAAGCCTTTACCCGACCTTACAGGAATCACTCGTGGGAATCAGTAAGTTTTACCCCTGAGCTACTGACAAAGAATAACTGTAATTATAGACACATGGCTTTTCTTTTTAGGTAATTAAAATTAAGGGTTTACTGTTCCTTTAACACCTTGATGCCTCTCCATTATAACTATATTGCTTCAGTCCTACCTCCATTTATTCAACTGGACCTTTCTCCTCATCCCAAACCTTTAATATGGCGACTAGAATATGCCGACTTGAACTCGCCTTTACCTGGGAGCACATATGAAACATGCATAGTGCAGGGACGATTTGATTTCAGAGCATTCCTGCAATATACATTTCATATGTGTCTCCAGTTAAAAGGGTGGTCTGGTTCGCTTACTCTGTAATCCCCCCATTTTGACTTCTCACATGGTTCATCCCATCTCACCTGTACACAATGTTCTTACTGTGCAGAAACTGCAGCCCCAGGAGAACACACGCAGCATAGAACCTGGGAGGAGAGGAAATGAATATGAAGGCATGGGTGTATGTGTATATGGATGGACGCACTGCTAGAAAGACAGACAGTATTCAAAAAAAAAAATTCTAGGACAAAACAACTGCGCCAAAGGGGACAAAATCTAAATCCTGAAAATCCCCATTGATTTAAATTGGGCGTTTAACCCCTTGAATGCTAGAGTATGCTTCGCAATGCATTGGAGACCTCTAGCATTCAAAGGGTTCAAATTCCCATTTAATTCAATGGGAATTTTCATTAATCCCCTGTGATGTAGTTGGTTTATTACAGTATTGTTCCACCTTTTCCACTCTGCATATGGCTCTTGACCACATTATATACTGTATATAACACATCAGTTTCATGTCAGGATGTAGGATACGTAGATGCTGTTTGAACCTTTCTGTGATCTTCTTAATAATGACTGCTGCTTTTTGTTACTCTGCCCCATAAAATTCATATATCAGCATACTGGAAAGGATCTATAGATTCTACAGAGCAGCTCTCCTGACATTAGCCGCTAACCTATGTAATTGCACCTGGGGGTATGCACTAAACCAGTGAAGGTGGTGCACCAAGTGTCACACTCACAGGCACAGAAGCAGCAGTCACAGAGTCAGAGAGCAGCAACTTTTTATATACAGCCACCTGGGGAAAAATACATTTGACCCTTTCAGAAATCCACCCCAGAACACTGGGGATGTAGTGGTGGTGGCAGCACTATCTTCTGGTGGGCTCTGGCATCTCTTAGTCATTGATGATGTGGTGGTGAGGGAGGGTGACAGCACTATCTGCTGGGTGGTGGGCTCTGGTGTCTCTAAATTACAAGATGTGGTAGGGGTGATTGTTATCTGCTGCTGGTGGGTTCTCATTGTAACGGACCACAGGCCCTTACTAGGGGGCTCTTTTAGGAGCCATCCATAACCCCTAAAAACCCCTAAAAACCCGAACTTCATGAACTACAACGGGCCGTAGGCCGTTGCCTGGCAGCTTTCAGCCATTGTGGAAACTGTAACGGGCCGTAGGCCATTACTGGGAGGTTTATTCTGGGATATGAGAAGCCAGATCTTCCAACAGACAGGGTTCATGGTAACAGGCCATAGGCTGTTATTGGAAGGCCTTGTCAGGTCTACAGGGACACAGGACTGAAAGAGCTGTAAGCCACGGACTGTAGTTTGGCTTCTCCCTCAGTCCAGGTACAAGGAGACTGGTGCCACATCTTTTGAAACCAGCAGTGCCCAGATTGGCTGCCATGTGGGTGAACAATCTAACCCACTCGATTCCCCACTCTCAGGCAGCATCCACCAGTGCCTGAGGACTAGCTGGATGATACCAAGTCTGAGATGATTTCATTTCCTTATGATGAGCTGCCAACCAGGTTGCTCTCTGCACTGACTCATCAGTAGCCAAAATTGTAAAATAGGCAGAGGCAGGCAAGGTAGTAGGACTCTATGGGAATAAATATGCATGGGAATGAGGCATGCTTTTCTTGGTGATGAAACCATAGGATGCAGAACACCTCTGGAATGCCATTTGGCAACTAATAGTGCTCCAGAAATATAGGACCCTGTTCCTTCAGGTAGGTCTTGCAATTCTCCTGTGTGGACATCTGGGGATCAAGAGAGTGTGAGCTTGTTTGACGCATACGTTTTTATGGCTGGGGTATCAAGGGATGCAGATGAATAAAGTTGCACCTACAATGTCTACTAGTGAGCGGCTTCAAATGACTGGTGCTCTTGGGCTCCCCCTCAACCTTCATTGGTGATTGATGATCCCTTCAGGAGGGAAGTTGTATGGCATCTTGCCAGAGCATCAGAATAGGCAAAAGGTACAACCTCGCCATATTAGACTATGTTACCAGGTACCCATAAGTTGTGGCTTTGGCCTCCATATACAATGCTAAATTGGTAGATGAGCTGGTGACTGTTTTCACCAGGGTTAAGTTCTCCAGTGAGGTTCTATCTGGAATCCACTTTATGTTAGATCTACTGCAGAAACTGTGGCAAACCTGTTGCATCCAGGACATTAGATCTACCCTTTGCAACCCTCAAACATATTTGTGAACACTTCAACTGTACCTTAAAATGATGCTGCAAGCCTCCAAATAATCCAGGGGGACAAGGAATGGTACCTCCTGTTCGAGTACCGGAAGTTGCCGCATGAATGTACTGGCTTCTTTCCCTTTTAGCACTTGTAAGGTGTAAGGGTAAAACTTTGCTGAGGGAGTACTGGGAAGGGATAACAAAGGAATAAGGGATCCCTGTATACAGTTAGGAAAACTAACTGCAAACAAAAGGTCTGATACAACAAAACATATGTGCAAGGAGTACTGAGAAGTGTAAAATGTTTTTGGACACAAGCACCTCAAATGGCCCATTCGAGGGGACTCTGAGCATTCTGAGGATTTAAGAAACTATCTGACACAGTTTTGCCACTTTTGTCACTGCAGGTAGAACCCAGAAGATTCAGCAGCTGCAAAGGACAGTATGAGATATTGAGGTGGGTTTCTAGTTGAACACTCAGAAGCAGTGGGAGCTTTGGATGCTGTTAGAATGTCAAGCAGGGTTGTTCACCCCCCTATTCCTGGCCTCTTTATTGACTCACAGATTGAAGACTCCCAGAGAGTCTCCTATCTAACGCCCCCCATTTCAGTAGGACTCAGTGGCCATCTAACAAACTATATGGGAAGAGGTCTAGGTGATGCTTGAGCTGTGCGTCATTGAGCCATCAGTCAGTTCTTGGCACTTTCCTGTAGTCCTCCTGCCCAAGAAGGATGGGCCACCAGGTTCTGTCTGGACCACTGGTGACTGAATGAACGTACAGTCACTGAGGCATAACCCATACCGCACACTGATTATTTGTTGGATCAGTTAGTGGTGGCTCAATAAGTGTCCACCCTCAACTTAAGCAAGTGGTACTAGCAAATTCCCTTGTCTGATCAAGCCCAGCCCAAGTCAGCATTTATCACCCTATTTGGCCTGTAGAAGATCATTTTCATTCTGTTTCTGATTAAAAATGCTCCTGCAATATTCCAAAGGGTGGTGGACTGGTTGTTGGAATGGATGTAGCAGTGGTTGTGCATATGAGCACTTGGACTATTTGGCTGAGGTGTTCGACTGCATTCAGTAGGTCTGGTTGAATGTGAGACCATACGTGTGTCAAAAGGGAGGAGCTTCAATACATTGAGTGTGCAGTGGGAAGCTCTGTCTGAAACTGGCTGAGGTAGAGGCAGCACACAAATAATGCACATACCAAAAGAAAAAAACAGGCACTGTTCTTTCTGGGAACTATAAGGTATTACAGGATGTTTGTACCTAATTTCAGTTATCTGGCTAATCCCCTGACAGATCTGACATGTAAGACTGACCTTGGCACCATGGTCTGGCTCACTCTTTGTAGAGAGAGGAAGAAGTTGATGCCCTAGTGAGTGTTGTATGCCAGGAATATGTTTGTACATTGGCATCAGAGAAACAGAGTGCCTGTCAAATAAAGGTCTAGACCAGCACTCTGCTTCCCATAGCTAGGTTTGTTCTGATCACAGTATTATACATATGCCCTGTATCCTTACACTCACACTTCATGATTCTCCAGCCAGTTCAGTCCCCTGTATAGAGTCTGAGAGCTCCGCTTTCAGCACCCTGGACAGAGCATGGATCTGGCCTGACTGTAGTGGGAGGCTAGGCCTAAAGATAGCTTCTGGGGAGCCAGACAGTCTGCAAGTGCTCAGAGATAACATTTCCTTTAAGAACATGAACTAAGCCTTAGAAGAGTGACCAACACTCAGAGGGCCATCAAGACTGAGGGGGGTTGTAGAGTAACAAAGGAAGAAAGGAGACAGAATTAGCTATTGTCTATATGGATTTTGTTGTTTGGTGGTTTTGAACTATGAGTCTTGGCAGAAATTCCTTCTTTGGCTGATTTGGATCTCCCAGTTGCTTTGTATCCAGTTGCTTTTACTTCTGGTGGTATGAGCTGGTTGGATGCTTAGGCTTGCGGCTGGGCTGGAAATCCAGAGGTGTGGGGGATAAATAGCATAGATTTGTAACAGTTTATTGGGTACAACATTTGGCAGTACTCTGACACCCCATACTGTTACACTCTCTACAAAATAAACATTTTGTTTGTGAAGATGAGCCCAATCAGGGGTCTTCATTGTACCAGTAAAGAATCCTTAGTGGATTCCATCCATCAGGGCACTGACTGGAAGCAGACTAGGGATCACCACTGCCCTATGTGAATAATATTTGTACAAATGTATAAAGAAAAGTGGAGCAATTCTAGAACAAACCAACTGTTATCTAGGGGACAAATACAAATGCCCCAAATTCTCAGTCATTTAAATGGGACCTTTAACACCATGAATGTTAGAGTGGTTCTCATTATACTACAAAACAATGGTTTAGAGACCGTTTTAGCATTAAAGGGGTTAAGGCCATTTTGGGAATTCTTATGTGTCCTCTATGGTGCATTTGGTTTTCCTCACATTTACTCCACTTTTGTCTTTGTGTACGTGTCCCATCGTATATATATTCTGCGCACACATATTCCGCACACTCACATTGCACGTGGCTGGCTGAACACCTCACTGTGTATGTGGGTCATTAGGTCTCCCCCTGCCATGTAGTCCATGACGAAGCAGACATGCTCTGAAGTCTGGAAACATCCCAGGAGGCTGAGCAGGAACGGGTGGGAGGCTTCACTCACTGCAACAAACACCCGCTTCTCACACAGGAGGCTGGGGAGACAGGGGTAAAGCAACTGTCATATACAGGGGTACAAACAGAGGTAAGGAAGGTTGGGGAGCCAGGGGTAAAACAACTGTCATATACAGGGGTACAAACAGAGGCACAGGAGGCTGAGGAGATGGGCTAAAGCAACTTTCATATACAGGGGTTCAAACAGAGGTACAGGAGGCTGGGGAGACAGGGGTAAAACAAATGTCATATACAGGGGTACAAACAGAGGTAAGGAAGGTTGGGGAGCCAGGGGTAAAACAACTGTCATATACAGAGGTACAAACAGAGGCACAGGAGGCTGAGGAGATGGGCTAAAGCAAATTTCATATACAGGGGTTCAAACAGAGGTAGAGGAGGCTGGGGAAACTGTACTCTGACACCCCATACTGTTCCACTTTCTACAAAATAAACATTTTGTTGTGAAAATCAGCCCCATCTGGGATCTTCATTGGAACCAGTAAAGAACTCGTAGTGGATTCCATCCATCAGGGCACTCTCACCACAACACTGATTGGAAGCAGGCTAGGGGTCACCATTGCCCTATGACTGATAAATAATATTTTGTACAAATGTATAAAGAAAAAGTGGAGCAATTCTGTGGAGACGGGCTACAACAACTGTCATATACAGGGGTACAAAGAGAGGCACAGGAGGCTGGGGAGACAGGGGTAAAACAACTGTCATATACCGGGGAACAAAGAGAGGCACAGGAGGCTGGGGAGACAGGGGTAAAACAACTGTCATATACCGGGGAACAAAGAGAGGTACAGGAGGCTGGGGAGACAGGGGTAAAACAACTGTCATATACCGGGGAACAAACAGAGCTACAGGAGGCTGAAGAGACAGGGGTAAAACAACTGTCATATATAGGGGTACAAACAGAGGTACAGGAGGATGGGGAGACAGGGGTAAAACAACTGTCATATACAGGGGTACAGACAGAGGTACAGGAGGATGGGGAGACGGGGTAAAACATCTGTCATATACAGGGGTACAAACAGGGGTACAGGAGGCTGGGGTGAAAGGGGTGAAACAACTGTCATATACAGGGGAACAAACAGAGGTACAGGAGGATGGGGAGACAGGGGTAAAACATCTGTCATATACAGGGGTACAAAGAGAGGTAAAGGAACGCTGGGGAGACAGGGGTAAAACAGCTGTAATATGCAAGGGTACAGACAGAGGTACAGAAGGCTGGGGAGACGGGTAAAACAACTGTCATATACAGGGGAATAAACAGAGGTACAGGAGGCTGAAGAGACGGGGTAAAACAACTGCCATATATAGGGGTACAAACAGAGGTACAGGAGGCTGGGGAGACAGGGGTAAAACAACTGTAATATACAAGGGTACAAACGATACAAACAGAGGTACAGGAGGCTGAAGAGACAGGGGTAAAACAACTGCCATATATAGGAGTAGAAACATAGATACAGGAGGCTGGGGAGACAGGGGTAAAACAACTGTCATATACAGGGGAACAAACAGGGGTACAGGAGGCTGGGGTGAAACAACTGTCATATACAGGGGAACAAACAGAGGTACAGGAGGATGGGGAGACAGGGGTAAAACATCTGTCATATACAGGGGTACAAACAGAGGTACAGGAGGATGGGGAGACAGGGGTAAAACATCTGTCATATACAGGGGTACAAAGAGAGGTAACGGAAGGCTGGGAAGACAGGGTTAAAACAACTGTAATATACAAGGGTACAGACAGAGGTACAGGAGGATGGGGAGATGGGGTAAAACAACTGTCCCATACAGGGGTACAAACAGAGGTACAGGAGGCTGAGGAGACAGGCTAAAACAACTGTCATATACAGGAGAACAAACAGAGGTACAGGAGGCTGGGAGGACAGGGGTAAAACAACTGTCATATACACTGACATAGTAGGAGACAAAAGAAAGATGGAGCAGGTAACTAGAAGGGGAGCAGCGTCTCACCTCTCAACTTCATCCCTGGCGATGATGTCTCCTTTCTTCAGAGCTTTGATGGCAAATAGCTCTCCACTCTGTTTGTATTCAGAGAGCAGGACCTGAGACACACAGCCAGTGATTAAGACATAATGGAGTTGGTTAGTAAGGAGGGCATTAGCGAGAGACAGCTGCAGAAAAGGACCTGAAAGTGGAGTTGCCCCAGCTATGGTGGTATTCCTGGTACATCATTCTCATTGGCTGCAGGGAACCTCATACAAGGAAACTGAGTCTATAACTGTGCTTCTAACTGTGCTTCTCACTCTTGTTTTTCCTCAGGGAACCCTAACATACAAGCTCGAATTTTGTGGCACCATAACATTTTATACGTTAGTTGTCTAGGATGTAATGAAGGGCAGAAATAAATAATATAGTTATTCTTAGGGCAGTATGTTTAAACGGGATCTATCACTCCTATATATGTTTGTCTAAAACGTTAGTGTATATAGCGATTCAATTTTTTTAAAAAAAAATCGTTATTTTGCCCAAATTAAACATCTAAAGATTACCCTGCGGCTTCCTTCAGACTGCAGTTACCTGCTCTGTACCACAGTCTGTCACTCTTCCTCTACTCCCCTCCCTCTATCCAGCCTCCTCCAATGACGGAGGATTTCTGCATGTAAGAGGGAGTGATCTCTGGCCAATAAGAGCGATCCATCTTACATGCAGAAATCCTCCGTCATTGGAGGAGGCTGGATAGAGGGAGGGGAGTAGAGGAAGAGTGACAGACTGTGGTACAGAGCAGGTAACTGCAGTCTGAAGGAAGCTGCAGGGTAATCTTTATATGTTTAATTTGGGCAAAATAACGATTTTTTTTTTTTTTAAACGTAAACAGTTATTAATCTGATCGCTATATAAACAAACGTTTTAGACAAACATGTATAGGGGTGATAGATCCATTTTAAAAGAAAAGTGGAGGAGTTCTAGGGCAAACCATTTGCACTGTAGGGAGAACTAAAAACTGCCATTGATTTAAATGGGGATTTTAACCCCTTGAATGCTAGAGAGCTTTGCAATGCTTTGGGGAGCTCTCTAGCATTCAAGGGGTTAAAATCCCTGTTTAAATCAGTGGCAATTTTTGGAATTTTTAGTACTCCCCTTCAGTGCAAATGGTTTGCCCCTCCACTTTTCGTTTGAACGTACGGCCCTTAGGGCCTCACCATAAGACTAACCAAAATACAACTGTGCATGACAACTTCCAAAAAACATGAATTTTAAACTCCACATTCACGGTTTTGTGCAAGACTTAACACTTTGAGTGCCAGAGGGGTATCCAATGCATTGCAACACAACACGTTGAATTCAATACCACTCTGGCACTCACGGGGTTAATAGGAGAAACAAAAAGTGCACCCCATAATGCCAGGGCACTGGTGTAGAGAGGTCCAACTGAGGACAGTCTGAGTCATAGAGAGACTTAAAGAACTGCAGTAGTGTGTTGGAGACCTTTCCAGCATTCAAGGGGTTAAAATGCCCATTTAAATCAATGGGAATTTGTATTTTTCCCCTACAGTGCAAATGGTTTACCCCAGAATGATTCAACTTTGTCTTTATACGTATGACCAGTATGGTTGGCTCCAGAGAATCATACAGTTCCTTTAAAGGGATCGTAATGTCAGAAAAAAAAGTATTAACTATATGGTAGATACAATTAAAAGAGAATAATTGCACTTATTCATATTTCTCAAACCTTTATGGTTTGAGAGATATAGGAAAATAAAGTTCTCCGCTCCCAGGAGGGTGTGAAGAGAGGACTCCAGGCTGAATTTGGACAGCCCTGCTCAGTATCAGCCGCAACGCGGGCAGTCTCTACTGCTCATGACTGCAACTGTGGCACTGTGGCCCGTGTAAATGGGCTTTTCAACTAGTTTAAACATAAAGGGATAGAAATACTTAATATGTAAAAATATATAAATTGTTGTTTTTTCCTTCCTGAGTAAAACAAAGGTACTCTCACTGCTGAGAGGTGTTTTGTTTTTCAAAAGTTATAGTAACGTTTGAAAACAACACTTCTCAGCAGTGGTAATAACCCTTGCTGTACTCAACAGGAGAACCCCTACAACATATATTAACTATATATTAAGTGTTACTATCCCTTTAAGTTTTTTAGAGTGTTTTCACACATTAATTGTATTAAGTATGATAATGCAGATTTACTTTTAGATTGCACCAGTTTTCAATACTCCTCTTTTCTTTTCCTTTCCATTTACCCAATGGCCACATTGCCGACCCTCCTCCACCTGTTCTCCACTCTGACACCCCTCCTCCTGCACCCATTCGCCACTCTGCCACCCCTCCTCTGTCTCTTCCCCATACCGCCAACCTCATCACTGCCCATTCGCCACTCTGCCGCCCCTCCTCTGTCTCTTCCCTATACCGCCAACCCTCATCGCTGCCCATTCACCACTCTGCCACCCTCCTCTGTCTGTTCCCCATACTGCCACCACCTTCACTGCCCATTCACCACTCTGCCATCCCAGCTCTGTCTCATTCGCCACTCTGCCACCCCTCCTCCATTTCATTTGCCACTCTGGCAGCCCCTCCTCCATCTCCTCCGTCTCTTTTGCCACCTCCCCTAGCCTTCTCTCCCTCTGTAATCCGCCCAAGCACTTTCTTCCACACTGCACAAAGGGAATCATATTCACTCCATACAGTGTGGAAGAAAGTGCTTGGGCAGATGACAAAGGGAGAGAAGGGTAGGGATAGTGGCCAATGGGATGGAGGACGGGTGCCAGAGTGGGGTACAGGTAAAGGAGGGGTGGCAGACTGGAGAATGGCTAAATGGTTAAAAGGAAAGGAAAAGAAAAGAGAAATGTTGAATACTGATGCACTAAAACTAAATCTGTATTGTCAACACAATTAATGTGTGAAAACATTCTCAAAAACGTAAGATAAAATAGCTCAGACTACGTGTAAGTATTATGTAAATCAAAGGCAATACATCTAGATCATAATCCTGTCAGCACATGTAGTGGCAAAATACAGAACTGAGGGTAACAGTAATGCACCCCAACTCTGTAATGCACAAAGTGACTGGATGGGTATGATTTAACTATGTGCAATCTTCTGTTGTGGAGACGATTACTGATATCACAAAATTATTGAAACCGGAATGGGAATTGCTAGTTTCAAAAGATACACAGTCATCTATCTAGTCACACTACAGACATATTGCCTTAAATAATACCTATTCATAGTTTCTGCTTTGATTCAAGAAAAATTGTAATACCGTGGATTAGCATATCAATCTGTCTTAGACAAGGTATTATTTAAGGCAATATGGAGCGCTGAAGGGATGTTTGTGTAGTGGGAGACTGTACTTGAGTCCCACAGGGGTGTGCAATGAACATCCCTATGGCACTCACATGGTTAACCCCTTGACTTCCAGAGAAGAATGCAACACATTGCTTCGCAATGCATTGGGTGCCCCTCTGGCACTCAATTGGTTAAGGGAGTGATGCTGTTTGTGGTGCTGAATCCTAAGTGGATCCTTTCTGCTCCCCCACTGAGCAAGTGCAGAAGCAGAGGATGATCTCAGACTTCAGGGCTACAGTTATTGGGAGGGCATCCCTCACATCACCAGCAGTTCAACAACCCTGTATACTAATAGGGAGATTCTCCTTCCCTCCCTTCCCTTGCATACTTAATTCTTAGTGCATATGGCAAAGCTTGTCTGTTACCAAGGCGATGTGCACGCCACACATTCCCAGACACACACATCGCAACAGCATTGAACCTTACTAAGTGCATCTTCCCCCAGGAATTGCTAAAGAGGCAGACAGAGAGACAGACGTGTGAACACCAGAGCACAATAAAAGCTGAGACAGACAAAGAAATGTGTTCAGGAATAGACAGGCTGATCTGTCTTACTCACCTTCCCAAAGTGACCTCTTCCCAGCACAGCCAGCAGTTTGAAATTTTCTAAAGACAGCTGAGAGATGCCCTGCGATCTGTGAGATAGGCACACCACAGTTACAGATAAATGCCATTCGTGTGTATAAAGTCCCAAAAAGCATAATGCAGCACATGTCTCTCTATCTATCTATCTATCTATCTATCTATCTATCTATCTATCTATCTATCTATATAATGTACACTACCGGTCAAAAGTTTTAGAACACCTCAATTTTTGCTACTTTTAGTTATTGCCATATAACTTGGCAAAAACATTAGAAAAACATGTAAACAAATATTATAATCTATTTAGCAGGGGTTTTTTTTGCTTTTGTAGATGTGTAAAAGATTTTTTGTGTAAAAGCTAAAAAAAGTGCTTTTGTTACATTTCTTTCAGCATATTTTATCATTTCTTTTATAGTAAATTATATGATACTGGTTGAACAGCCCGTGTACACGGGTAACAGTGCCAGGAAGCAACGGCCACAGTGCAGTCACGCACAGTACAGACTACCCGTGCAGTGACTGATAATGGAGCAGGGGTGCTCTGAATTCAGACCGTAGTCCTCTCTGAGCCCTGAATTCGGAGCGCCCCGCTCAGTTATCAGCCGCAGCGCGGGCAGTCTGTACTGTGCATGACATCTTCTGACAAACATACATTATAGGGTGACCACATTTCCGTTCTGCCATTCCGGGACATGTGGTCACCCTACCATAAAGCCTCTTTATCTCCACATTGCCCCTTGATGCCCTACCTTGAGTCCCTGGTAGTCTAGTGGTGTGGAAAGTGCTCTGTGCCTCCTCCTGCACAGAGCTGAAGCTCCCGTGCGCTGTGCTCAGTAATGCAGAGCGCTGGGAGATGATGTCATCTCCCAGCGCTCTGTATTACTAGAGCGCTTGTCTCCAGGAGATCAGCTGGATTGCCGCCCTGGATGTCAGCCTGCAAACGGTGTGTCACATCATGGACGCCGCGAGGGAGCGCTGATTTATGCTACCAAGCGCTCCCTCGCGGCGTCCATGATGTGACACACCGCTTGCAGGCTGACATCCAGGGCGGCTTGGCTTCATTCCGGGACACTTCATTGTCCCGGTGGGAGATGACCCGGGACGCGGGACATAGGCCTGAAATAAGGGACAGTCCTGGACATTCCGGGACCCGTGGTCACCCTAATACATTAGCGAATTAATATATAGTATGATGAAAATAATGGTATCTTTAGAAAGCACATCTTATGGCAAGAAAAACAGTATATAATATATATATAAGAGGAAAATTACTGATAAACACAAATACAGTAGAAGTGTTAAAACAGCCACTGTACAGAAAGACAAAAAATGTTCCAAACCTCTAGTCCTTAAATAAAATAATTCAATGTTTTCTTTTTTATATCCGTTTGTTTACTTCTTCTACAGAAAAGAAAGCATTGCATTATTTTGTTTAACTTCTATTACAGCTCAAACTTGATTTTTAAAATTAAAGAGGCGTGTATCACCCTAAATAAAGTCCCCCCCAATAATTAGGCATATAGTGATATGCTTAGAAATAGTGCTATTATCAAGCATAAGTGCCACTTTATGAAGAAATCCTTCTTCTTCTGAGACTGGTGATGATGCTTGCGTGCAGACATCTTGGCTTAGAAACATCTGGGTGCCTGTGCTGTCCTTCCCGGTCTCCTCTAGGAAGTGCTGCATTGTACCTTAAGGTAACAGGAAGGGACTGACGATGCAGGTGCACAGATGCCTCTAAAGCAAGAAGCCTGCCCATCAGTCGCAGAAGAAGAAGAATATCTTTATAACGCTGTGCTTGTCCAATATAATAATTCCCTAAATGTATGTTTGTCAGAAGCTGTCATGAGCAATACAGTCAGCTGCACGAGATGCAGTTATGCACACTACAGACTGCCCACGCCGCTGCTGACCATAGTCCTCTCTGCACACCCTCGGTGCGCAGAGAGGACTATGTCTGAATTCGGAGTGCCCTGCTCTGTTATCACCCGCGGAGCGGGAAGGCTCTACTGTGCATGACTGCACAGTGGCCATTGCTGGGTGACACTGTGGCCTGTGCACATGGGATCTTCAACTAGTTCTCAATAATAGAACTATTTCTAAGCATATTGCTATATGCCTAGTTATTGGGGGGAGGGCTTTATTTAGGGTGATAGTTCCGCTTTAAGCTGCAATTTTCTGTTTTAGTGAGTAAGTGGCATTGTTTCCCTCATTTCCTGTGGAAAGCTTAAGACTAAGACCCAACAGAGCAGTAGAAAAAGGTAACTTGCCCTCTGCACACCACTTGGTACAACTGATATCAGTCTGATTAAAAACAAACAAAAAAACTATAATGTGCATTGGTGCATCTTGTTGCTTGAGGACAGCAATGATTGGCTGAATATTCACACCAAAAGCAGACAATATGTGTCTCTCCAGTCCACCTGTGGTTGGACTCTTATTATCTTTAAGCCCTTGGAGGCTAGTGACATCTCTCACATTCTTAAGGCCTTCTTGAGAAGGAGCATTGCTAAGGACTGGCTGGGGGCTAAAGCCCCAGTGTCTTGTTGCCAGCTTGCAACTAGTAATGCAGCAGCTGACCTTCACTGTGCACTAATAATGCACTGGGTTAGCCCAAGCCTCAAGGTGTTTTGAGAACCTAGCAACTCACCTAGTCTTGTGGATTGTCTATGTTGTGTCTGAAAAGCTGATAATAAATATATAACATATTCTATATAAGCCATGTGTGTGCTCCTGTTCCATGAAACCAGCTAGATCTGTTATCTCTAATCACAAATAGCTGGAGTTCAGTGGCCTTCCCCTGTATACTACAGATATGAGAAGGAGCCAAGTGCAGCTGTGGCGTTTCACTCTCAAGCACTCTAATGTAAAGACAAAGAGGCTTCTTGTACCCCTGGGATGTCTGTTCTCCTAGACTGGAAGGCATTGCATTACTGAGGTAGCCAAGCACTTTCCCCATTGTAACAACAGGAGCCTTACATAAAACAATGCATTGCTTACCCCTCTGGCACTCAAAGGGTTAAATCTAATTACTCGGGAGGCAAATTGTGTTGATTTATGGGAGTGAATGGACTGTATTGTAAAACTGGACTAAGTCACTGAGCTAATCAGTCAAGACTGAAAAATCCCAAGAAGCCTTATTTATAATAGCAAAGTGGAGCTGCACCATAGGAAACAAATATTAACTATACTGTAAATCTCATGGATATCCTTGTAGGAGAGAGCAGATGACCTTTGTTTATTTATATTACATACTCTTTGGTGAGAAGGAAACATCCTAGGCTTACAACTTGCAACTATGCTGCAGCAGCAAGTGAAACCTGTGACTGTGAGGGTGACTTGTCAGACATACCTTCACATAGTGAGCACTTCGATTGAACAGCTGCATGCCTGGAATTAGTACCAAATGCTTCCACCTGACCTGTTGCATTGCTGTTCCCAGTGCTTCTGGACCAATACTAGTGAGTGTGTCGCACAGCATTAATAATGCTAAAACTCTTCTGGCCCCAGTCAATGTAACTGATTATAAGACCCATACAGCAATAAACATACAGAAACTTTAAATTAGCATCTCATTTATAGACAATTGTTTTGCTCACACCTTTAGCAACTAAAGGGTTAAATCTGGTTCGTAAGCCAAGGCGTCCTCTATTTTGAAAGTGCAAATATGGCAACCCTATGTTAGCAATCAGATTGCCTGTGTTTCTGATTCTTTAGGCCTTATGTATAAAGACTGGTGCGATTCGGGAGCAAACTGATTGCCCGTTAGGGGACAAATATAAATACCCGTTTATTTATTTAATTATGTATTTATTTAAATGGATGCATACTAGAGAGATCTCCAATACATTATTTATGCAAATAATAAAAATAAATGCACACCGAATGTGACTCAAACACACTATATTACATACAGTTTCCAAATCACCAAAGTTGATTTTAAACATAGTGTCCCTTTAAAGAAGGTTACACTGGCCCTTGGTCACATGGACCTTTGAATGATATATGTTGTTGAGCTGATACAGAAATAGGCTCTTAGGGCTATGCACTGGTGTAATATTAGGCACACATGTTGACATTTATCGTCTAGGCTTGGATATGTAATGTTCTGTAGACTCCTGTCTGTGTCCATTAAACATTATTATTTATCTCCTATCTGGATGAATGCCTTACACACTTGCTGTTGTCTGTTCGCTGTCATGTTCTGAACTCAACTACAGAGACAACAATGATTTGTGGGTTCCCTGAGTAAGATCCAAAGTCCCCCGGGTTCTGAAAAGTGAAGCAATTCTTGGACAAATGATCTGCGCCATAGAGAATAAATAACATATGTCCTAGACACAATTAACCTCTCTAGCATTCAAGCCTCATTAATCCATTAAGGCCTTTCATGATGTTTACAAACCTCAAGGGCTTTGTGGTTAAAGGCACAATGGACTTTTTTTTAAAGGGATAGCAATGTTTCACAATAAAAGCATCTCCGTTTAATCTTCATAGTATTTGGGCCTTGGAAAGCATTATTTCAATACTGTCAGAGTTGTAGTTCAAGAGTAATTAACGGGATAGTAATACTTAAGTATTACTAATCCCTATATTAAAGTCATATTAAAAATAAATGTATTGCCCCCAGTGTCATCTCTCAAACATTTATGGTTTGAGAGATAATCGCTCCTAAATTTGCCCTCTCCCTCCCCTGTAGTCAGCACTCTAGCTGACTGCAGGGAAGCCAGTCGTACGACTTTCAGGCGGCTCTGCAGCACAGCCAAGATCCCGTTACTAAAAAAGAAAACTTTCACTGAAATGGTCTTCTACGTGTGCCTGGTTTGCAAGCACACGTAGAAGACCGTTGTAACGGATACCCAAGTCAGTGGATGGACTCAGGCCGTTGTGCCGGGTTTCTCCTTCTCAGGGTCAGCTACAAGCAGGCAGCTCCACCGGTTATTCAGGCAGCCTTCCTTCCTAGGATGGGGGTCAACAGGAGACCCTTGATACCATCCAGCAATAATGTCACAGGACGCAGTTCAGAATCAAGCAGAACACACTTTATTTGGCAAACTTCAGCTCTTTTTATGTACAGTTAATCACATTACTATAACTTCATCATACACAACATATAAAGCATATACAATGGGGCATACATAATCTTATTAGGGGAACAAAGGGCTGGAGGCCTGGGAACTATGTACATAATAGGCGGTCAGTAACATACAATAGGGCCGGGGTTAAATGATTAACAATGGGCTACGACTTGGCGGTGCCTGGGAGTTAAGCTGCTTCGTGTTCTCAGCCAATGAACGATCGAGCTACCAAGCCTCTGCAGCCAATCCCGTGACTGCAGACATTTTCCCATGTTATATGAATGGGGTCCCTTTAAACGTGTCCCAGCGTCGGCAGCCAATCAGAAAACAGCCGACATTTCCATTATAGTTCTATGGGATAGTTCTATGAGCTTTTTAGTCCGACAGCCAATAGGAGAAGGGCCGACGTTTCTCCATGTTACTGCAATGGCGGCCCTTTAACTCCTATCCTCCAATCAGGCTGCCGCCGAAGGCTGGAAGCCCCGATGGATCCTTGTGAATCCAGTTCTTCTTAAGGGAACTGATTTTCCACGTTGTAGTCAAGACAAACGTAATTTTAGTGATTTTTTTTTTTTTATTAATGCGATCGCGCCTCTGCTGCAGAGCTGCCCGATGATCTAAGACCGGATTTCCCTTCAGTGAGCTACAACGCTGACTTTGGGGAAGGGGGAGGGAGAGGGCAACTTTAGGAGTGATTATCTCTCAAACCATAAAGGTTTGAGAGATTACACTGGGGGCAATACATTTATTTTTAATAGGACTTTAATATCGGGATTAGTAATACCTAAGTATTACTATCCCTTTAACTCCCCCTTCCACCCCTTTTACCTAGTGTAAGCCACCTCCCCTCAGAGCAGCAAGACTGTGCGGATGGATCGCAGAGAGGGACAATCTTCAGTGAGCATAACTGAAAACTTGAAAAACCTGTAAAGGGGGGCAGGGTTTTCCTTATGCTCACAGTAAGAAGATTGACCCTTGCTGCGACCTGTTCAGTCACAGGACCAGATTCCACATCTGAGGGGAGGTGGCTTACACTAGGAGGGGGATACTTTATCATTCAATCACTCTGGAACTACAACTCTGACAGTATTAAAATAACACTCTCCATGGCCCAAATACTATGAAGATTAATTGGAGCTTCTGTTTTTGTGAAACATTACTATCCCTTTAAGGCAAAGAGGTAAAATTCTAGAGTGAATCAACTGGGCTGTAGGGACAACTAAAAATTCCCCAAATTCCTTTTGATTTAATCCTTTGTGTGCCAGAGGGGTGACCAATGCATTGCTTACTCTCTGGCATGGAAAGGGTTAACTGGATCTTTTAACCCACTGAATGCTAGAGAGGTCTCCAACACACCTATTTCTATTAAGTGATGCATTTGGTTTTCTCCTTAATTGCTCCATTATGCTTTTATGTATATGGCCCGAACATTTTGGTCATGTAAACACACTGGCAGTTCCCCAGTTCATGATCAAGAGAATTAACATGTGTGTCAGCTGGATGGAGTCTCTGGGAAGTGAAGGATGCTGATTGGTCAGCTCTCCTCACTTCTGTGTAAAGTGATAGTAAAAGAAAACAAATATCACAGCACTAAAGTGACAATGTAGAATGTACTTATCTAACTGAAATGCTGAAGGGAGACAACTTGACCTCAAAAATAGAGAACAGGAATAAACAATAATGTATAATGCAGTTTAACAAACATACAAAGTGGCTGAAGGACTCACAAAAAGATTACCACTGTTTGCCATAAGCTCTTGATCAATGCTCCATCAGTGAGGAACTATCGATGGAACAGGAGAAGTTTGCATTCCATACCCCTCTGGCACACAAAGGGTTAACAACAAACACATGGCAAAAACAGTGAGACTTGATGCAGTCTTTACTGTATAATAGACAGTCAGTCCTTGTGACCTGTCTCTCTGACTACTAACTAGAACTTCAGGTCCATGAGTGCCAGTCTATATAAACCATACGATATGGCTTGTGTCTCTCTGACCGCTAACTAGAACTTCAGGTCCATGAGTGCCAGTCTATATAAACCATACGATATGGCTTGTGTCTCTCTGACTCCTAACTAGAACTTCAGGTCCATGAGTGCCAGTCTATATAAACCATACGATATGGCTTGTGTCTCTCTGACCGCTAACTAGAACTTCAGGTCCATGAGTGCCAGTCTATATAAACCATACGATATGGCTTGTGTCTCTCTGACTGCTAACTAGAACTTCAGGTCCATGAGTGCCAGTCTATATAAACCATACGATATGGCTTGTGTCTCTCTGACCGCTAACTAGAACTTCAGGTCCATGAGTGCCAGTCTATATAAACCATACGATATGGCTTGTGTCTCTCCGACCGCTAACTAGAACTTCAGGTCCATGAGTGCCAGTCTATATAAATCATACGATATGGCTTCTGTCTCTCCGACCGCTAACTAGAACTTCAGGTCCATGAGTGCCAGTCTATATAAACCATACGATATGGCTTGTGTCTCTCCGACCGCTAACTAGAACTTCAGGTCCATGAGTGCCAGTCTATATAAATCATACAATATGGCTTGTGTCTCTCCGACCGCTAACTAGAACTTCAGGTCCATGAGTGCCAGTCTATATAAATCATACGATATGGCTTGTGTCTCTCCGACCGCTAACTAGAACTTCAGGTCCATGAGTGCCAGTCTATATAAATCATACGATATGGCTTGTGTCTCTCCGACCGCTAACTAGAACTTCAGGTCCATGAGTGCCAGTCTATATAAACCATACGATATGGCTTGCGTCTCTCTGACTACTAACTAGAACTTCAGGTCCATGAGTGCCAGTCTATATAAACCGTACGATATGGCTTGTGTCTCTCCGACCGCTAACTAGAACTTCAGGTCCATGAGTGCCAGTCTATATAAACCGTACAATATGGCTTGTGTCTCTCTGACTGCTAGCTAGAACTTCAGGTCCATGAGTGCCAGTCTATATAAACCATACGATATGGCTTGCGTCTCTCTGACTACTAACTAGAACTTCAGGTCCATGAGTGCCAGTCTATATAAACCATACGATATGGCTTGTGTCTCTCCGACCGCTAACTAGAACTTCAGGTCCATGAGTGCCAGTCTATATAAACCATACGATATGGCTTGTGTCTCTCCGACCGCTAACTAGAACTTCAGGTCCTTGAGTGCCAGTCTATATAAACCGTACAATATGGCTTGTGTCTCTCTGACTACTAACTAGAACTTCAGGTCCATGAGTGCCAGTCTATATAAACCGTACGATATGGCTTGTGTCTCTCCGACCGCTAACTAGAACTTCAGGTCCATGAGTGCCAGTCTATATAAACCATACAATATGGCTTGTGTCTCTTTGACCGCTAACTAGAACTTCAGGTCCATGAGTGCCAGTCTATATAAACCATACGATATGGCTTGTGTCTCTCCAACCGCTAACTAGAACTTCAGGTCCATGAGTGCCAGTCTATATAAATCATACGATATGGCTTGTGTCTCTCCGACCGCTAACTAGAACTTCAGGTCCATGAGTGCCAGTCTATATAAACCATACAATATGGCTTGTGTCTCTCCGACCGCTAACTAGAACTTCAGGTCCATGAGTGCCAGTCTATATAAACCATACAATATGGCTTGTGTCTCTCTGTATTTCCCCTTTTCCTCTCTCTCTCAGTTTCAGTCATTCCACAAGCTCACCCACTAATTATACTCTCCTCTATCCATTGTCCTATCTCTTCTATTTCCTAATCAGATCTCTCTTTTTCCTCATCCTGTTTCTCACTGAGGACCATATTTCCCATTAAGTAGTGTAGGAAACCAACTGTAGCTCCAAATGCTGAATGACTCCTCAGCTGAGACACTAACTGGCTGGTTTATTTAACCAGGCTACATACTCATACATTGGCAATTGTTTAACCCTTTGAGTGCCAGAGGGGTACGCAACGCTTAGCAGAGCAAGGCGTTGCGTACCTCTCTGGCACTCAAAGGAATAAGGATCACAGGGATGGGCATAACATTTTTAAACAACGTGTTGTTCACCCCTCTGATCTTTAACCCTTTGAGTGCTAGAGAACTGTGCAGTGCATGGCAATACAATGCAGTGCATACCCCTCTGGCACTCAAGGGGTTAACCCCATGCATGCTACCAAGGTCTCCAACTCATTGTGAAGCAAAAGGGGTTGTATGTTGTAGGCTAGGGGTACAGGGGACATTTAGAAGGGGTAGGGTGAGGTCAAATGGTGATTGGGAGCCATGAGTGGAGCTAAAGGTGCTTAAGATACCCTTACCTATAGGAGCCTGAGATATTAATCTGGCTCTGCTGTCACTCACCCTTCCCAGCCTCTCTTTCACTCCATTTTCCTCACAGTATTTCCACCACCTCATCTCTCTCTCTCTCTCTCTCTCTCTCTCTCTCTCTTTCTCTCAGGCTGACTAGAGAAAATGCTGTGTTGGTTATTTCTAGGATCACTTCCTCTATATGTGTGCAAGATAAGCAGTCCTGACACAGACATTGACAGACAGAGATTGTATAAATAGTGACTTGTTTGAATATAGATGTGTGTAAATACTGACCGCCTTTGGCTTTCTTTCCTTACTGCTGGGCTTTGTTTCACCTCTGGAACTTCAACCTGTTAAACAATAAAAAGGCTCTAACACAAAAGTATACAGAGCTATACACATGTACTATGTAAACATACACACAGACACACACACACACACACAACTGTCTGTGTGCCTGTACTTTTCCATATCTTTTAGGACATGTGTGTACTGGTGCTTTGGTACAAGTGTGTGTTTAAAGAAGAAAAAGGTGCTACATGCCACTTGTTATTATAAATGAACCACAATTCACACAAAACAGGTGGAGACTCACCATAGGCTTCAGGATGCTCTGTCCGCAAGGGTCCTCTGATCTGACTCTCACATGTGATCCATAATGAAGTGCGGGAGCATACCTGGCTCTTCGGTAAAGTTGAAAAAACAGCTAACACACACTGAAGCTGCTAAAAAACTTGCCATTTATTATAACACTTTAAAGGGATAGTAATACTTAAAATGTAAAAAAAAAAATGTTGTAGGGTTTATCCCCCTGAGTAAAACAAGAGTACTCCCACTGCTGAAAGGTGTTTCATTCAAAAGTTATTAATTTCAAAGTTGAATTTTTTTAGGTGCAATATCACAGTGGCCTGAAACTGTACAGTGGCACTGTTGCTACACGATCCTATGGACTGCTCTGGTCCCGGGACCATAAATCTCCATAGGATCGTGTAGCAACAGCACCACTGTACAATTTCAGGCCACTGTGATATTGCACCTAAAAAAATTCAACTTTGAGCTGCAATAAATCTGAATAAAACACCTTTCAGCAGTGGGAGTACTCTTGTTTTACTCGGGGGATAAACCCTACAACATATTTTTTTTACATTTTAAGTATTACTATCCCTTTAAAATTCGAAGACATGGACAGAATGAGACAAAATCATTGAGACTGGGTAGCACAGAACCGTCTGACGCTTTTCGAGCTAATACAGTTCTTATTCATAGTCTATACACGTCAGATGGTTCTGTGCTAACCGATCTCTATGATTTTGTCTCATTCTGTCCATGTCTTCGAATTTTAAAGTGTTATAATAATGGCATGTTTTTAGCAGCTTCAATGTGTGTTAGCCGATTTTTCAATTTTACCCAAGAGCTGGGTGTGCTCCCCCACTTCATTATGGAACACAGGTGTGTGTTTGATTGAATATGCTTATATGCGCATGCATCTGTGAATATGTGTGCATGAGTCTATGTATATGCGCTTGTGAATCTTTTTTTGCATGAATCAGCTAGCTGATCAGCATATCATTCACTATGTACTTAAAACAGCTGATCAGTCAGGTCATTTGAAAACAGAACCGCCAGTGAAGCTGTTACGTATAACAGATGCTTTGCTGGTTCTCATTGTCTGTACATGATTTGTGAAACGGGACAGGGAATTCTTTAGATTATAACCCCTTCAGTGCCGTATAGGTGTGCAACGCATCGCAGTGCAATGCGTTGCACATTTCTGTGGCACTTCAAGGATTAAGTGCTGAAATTGTACAGCACTGCAGAATAAGGTGGAGCTAAATAAATAAAGTATAATAATCCAAGTTCCCTGAGGGTGTACATTGTGGAGTGTAAATGTAAACTAAGGAGGAATGCTTTCTTTCCTCTGCTCATCATATCATTAAGGTAAGGCATAATGTTGATTCCTTTCAGTTTCAGGTGAGCTGTCAATGGAACAACCACCTTCATGAATACCTGGGAGCCATCGGGAGACCGAAGGGGAGGAATACTATATCACCTACATTGGGGGACCTGAGTGTGATCAGGGATTCCAGTCCAGATTTATTCTGGAAATTTCTTTAATTATTCAGAAACTGTTTATCTTTCTATCTCTGATTAATAAATTCCCAAGAAGTGTCTTTCATTTTTGTGGTTGATGTCTAGGAAGGATATTGGTCCTCCCAACAGTGATAGTGTGGAGTCAAAAGAGAAGTAAAGTTTTTTTTACGTTAATTAAAAAATATTTTATAAAAAGGGAATTCCCACTGCTGGGATATTTTTAATTAACCTTCTGAGTGCCAGAGGGGTACGCAACACATTGCAAAGCAATGTGTTGCGTACCCCTCTGGCACTCAAAGGATTAAAAGGCTATCACAGCTGAAAGGATTTGTTTTACATAAAACTTCAGTCTTATATTGTGGCCAGCAGGTGGTGCTGTCCCTCTCACTTACTATAGAGAGCAAGAATCTATGACTCCTGTACTTTATAATAAAAAAAATACTTCAGGACACCAGTCAGATTATTTGTTATTATGTAACAAATAATCATTCTGAGCTGTGATAACTTTTGATTTTAAATTGTATCAACAGAGGGGAACATTTGTTTTACTTAGCAGGAATAACATCGTAGCATATTTTTTAATAAAAAACAGGTCCTTCAAATCCTTCAGTATTATCACCTAAAAACAACTTTGATGATTTTGAAAGAACTTTCAGAATCACCTAGCTGCTGTTTTAGCCATTATTAGTTTATAAAACTAGTTGTGAGTTATTTAGATGTATATATTGTTCTAATTAAGATATGCAGCTCAGTCACTTCCTGTCAGAGTCCTACATTACTTCCTCCACTCAATGACACTGCTCAGCAATGCATTTCCCACCTCCTCTAGCACGAAAAGGGTAAATGTTGGCCACTGGGGAGGTAATGTAAGGCTACGATAAAAAGTGCCTTCATTAGCATAATCTCTATATTGTAAAATGGCCAATACAACACATGGGTGTTTTGAAAGTTCTTTCAAAATCATCATAGTTGTTTTTTAGGTTATATGGCCCAGTTAACCCATTGAGTGCCAGAGGTGTACGCAAAACATTGCTTTGCTGTGTCCTGGAGGACCCCCAGATTGCTGAGGGAAAGATGTTTGGGTCCTGGACTATGGCACCCATTACATTCATATACAGACACACTCAGCTCTCACCTCTTCTTTTGCTTCCTGGTTGGTGTCCAGGGAAAGAGAATCCAACTGCAACTCCCTAAGGACCAATCAGAAGAGAGAGAGAATGAGTCTGATGTTCTAAGAAGAACAGTAGTCTGCGCCATAAAGGGCACCATAAAGGGCAAGAAAAATTCCTATAGAATTAAATGTGGCAGGTAACCCCTTGAATGCCAGAAAGTTTTCCAGTGCATTATGAAGCTTTGCATTGGAGATCTATCTAGCATTTGTGTTAAATCAATAGACATTTTGGAACATTTTATTGTTCCCCTATGGTGCATTTGGTATGTCCCAGAGTTGCATCATATAATCTTAGTCCACCAGACTCAACAAGCCAGAGAAAGGGAGGAACAGAGATAGAGAAAGAGAGAGAGACCAGTCTGGAAGCTCAGTGACATCACTGGCCAAGAAAAAGACAGAAAATGGTAGCAAAGTGATAAAAAGAGACAAACAATAAAACTGAGAAGTGACAACAATCAGAGGGGAATCATAAGGAAAACTAAGTGAACACCAAATGTAGGAACACAATACAAATATATTGGATATTTACATTCACTGTGCAAAAGACGATCAGAAGGCAAGTCAGGGACACACATTTAGAAAGGATTAACAGAGATAGATAATATTCAAAGAGGCATGAGACAATTGGTCAAACAAATATGAGAGAGCCAATCAAAAAAGGAATAAGAACAACAAGCAAGAAAGACTAGCAGAGACAGCAAGCCAATCAGAAGGTCACATCACTCACGCTCCACTATCCGCAGGACTGTAGGTTCCGCTACTGGCATTAATTGCTCTACGCAAGAGACGTAGCCAAGTTGAGGGATCAATGTTCATCTGTCGGGCACGCAGAAAGGCCTTGCCTGTGTGAGACACAACACTAACACAATTACACAGCTGCATCAAAATATAATAGAC
Source organism: Rhinophrynus dorsalis (assembly GCA_037306005.1). Taxonomy (NCBI): domain Eukaryota; kingdom Metazoa; phylum Chordata; class Amphibia; order Anura; family Rhinophrynidae; genus Rhinophrynus; species Rhinophrynus dorsalis. The sequence goes on along the minus strand of CM074721.1, from coordinate 505,428,701 downwards.
CACAGGAATAATTCACTGCTTCCATTGAATGCAGGGGTGTTGAAGATTGGTCATTAAGGACTGCAAATAGGACTATATTTACATAGTAACCTAGTAAATTAGGTTGAAAAAAACCACAGGTCCATCAAGTTCATCCCTTGCCTCATAACCCAGAGAAATTAGAAATATATAGCTTTCCTCTACCAAATAAGTTAGTCTATATCAGACCTTCCTGATTTGTCTACTAAGACACAGTATAACCTTGTATGTGTCATTTTGAAAGAAATGTATCTAATCTTCTTTTAAATGTATCCATTGTCTCTGCTATAACCACATCTTTGGGCAAGGAATTCTATAATTTAACAGACCTTACTGTATAAAAAACCTTCCTCTGCTTAAGTCTAAACCTCCTTTCTTCTAATCTCAAGGGGTGTCCCCTGGTCACCTCATCAGGCCTTGGAATAAATAGCTCACCGCAGAGATCCTTGTATTGACCTCTCATATACTTGTACAATGTTATAAGGTCTCCTCTTAGTCGTCTTTTCTCTAGAGTAAATCAACCAAGTTTGTCTAGTCGTTCCTCATACGTCAAGTCCTCCATTCCCTTGATTAATCTTGCTGCTTTTCTCTGTACCCTGTCCAGTTCTAGAATATCCTTTTTCAGAACTGGTGCCCACAACTGAGCTGCATATTTGAGGTGAGGTCTTACCAATGATTTGTACAATGGCAAAATTATGCTAGCCACTCTTGCTTCAATACTCCTTTTTATGCAAGCAGGATTTTGTTTGCTTTCGCTCCTGCTATTTGACACTGGTCACTGTTTCAAAGTTTGTAGTTTATAAGGATTCCCAGGTCTTTCTCTAGCAATGAGTCCCCTAAAATGATTTCATAAGTAGAACTGGAATTTTTTGACTTTACACTTTCCCACATTAAAGCGGAACTTTCACCATAGTTAAAGACACCCTGCTATAATTAGGCAGGTGGCAACTAGTTAGAACGAGCCGATTCTAAAGAAATCCTTAAACTTCAGAGACTGACAGCCAGGTTAGTGTAGTCTGCGCGCCTGCGAGGTGCAATGCTTTTTAATGGAGACCAGGACTGACGGCGCAGGCGCAGAGACAAGATCTCTACACTGATGCCTGGCTTCCGTGATGCCTGCTTCCGGTCTCGGATTTCTTTAGAATCATGTAGTTCTGAGTGGTAAGATAACTATTATTAAGCTAGTCACCATCTGCCTAATTATTGCAGGGCGACTTTAATTATGGTGGAAGTTCCGCTTTAAACTTCATATTCAATTTGGTTGCCCAGTCTGCCATTTTATGTAAATACCTGTGTAGAGAACAATTATCCTGATCTGAATTTATTACCCTGCATAATTTGGTCATCTGCAAATATTGATATTTTGCTTTCTATATTTATTTCTAAGTCATTTATAAACATGTTAAAAAGCAGCAAGTACTGGATCCTGATTTCTTATTTTTCAGAAAAAAAGGGAAAACTAGAAAAAGAGGTCATGGAAAAACTAAGTAATGTGTGTAAGTAGTACTTAGGGAAAGGTTGACAGACTTAGGAGACATGTCTGTTCTGAGAAGTATGTAAGACTGTGTATTTTAATTACATATGAAAATGGCCAGACTAGATAGACCAGTTGGTTCTTATCTGCTGTAAAATATATGTTTCTATAATAGGACTTCCCTGCTTGAGGACATATAGTTAAAATGTTACTAACTCACTTGCACTTACAGGAGCAGTAAAGGGTCAATATAAGACCATGTTAAATTATAAACATTGTTCTCACCACTATGAGAACTGAGTTCCCATAACTTGAAACTCTCCAGTTCCTTCTTAGTTGCCTGCTGGGTGAAATTAGCACCCAGGCTGGAGCTTATGAGAGAGGAAGCAACATTGCTATCCACTCAATAGAATCAGAAAATCTGCCATCAATGGAATTCTGTGTAGAGGATGGAAATCTCCCATAAGTAATGAATAAGGCATTGATGTCACCCAACTCTGCTGATCTCCATGATCTGCCAGGGTAATAGAGAGGGAATGGGTGAGTGTTAAGCTTTGGGAACTTGGTTCCTCCATAGCTGTGAGCAAACTGCCTATGCGATACCACTTGTCACCCCTGGAGGTGAAGGAGAGAAAGTGTAAGCCCCCTGGAAACTACTCTGCGCAAATGAAGAGCGCAGAGGTTGGCAGGGTGCTATAGGAAATAATATATATATAGAAGAGAGAGACCAGTAAAAAAAAGTAAAAGAAGGACTGGCAAAAGAACAAAAAAAAAACGAAGGGGAGAACAAAGATAGCCAGCAGAGGCTATCAAGAGGCTAAATGAGCTGAGGGTGCTAAGGACGGACGCGATGCGGCTGACCTCAGGGAGAGAGCTCAATAACTGAGCACCGAAGCCCAGCTGCCGAGGCTTTTTATGTGCCTCGCGCCATCTGATGACGTCATCGGCTGCTACCCGGAAGCGGCCGAGTAAGACGACGCGCGCCCAGACGAGCAGCGGCCGCCCGGTAGGGAAACACCGACATGACAGATGTCCCCCCCCGAACGGACGCCCTCCGGGCGGTATAAGGCGACGGCCGATCCGGATGCGCCGCATGGAAGACGCGCAGACAGTCGGGAGCATGCACAGAAGTCGAGGGTTCCCAGTAACATTCCTCAGGTCCGTATCCCTTCCAATGTATCAAGTATTCCAGGCGACCCCGACGGATCCGCGAGTCCAGGATTTGCTGCACTTCGTACTCCTCGGAGGAATCCACAACCACAGGAGGAGGGCAGGAAGGATGACGGTCCGGATACGGACTAGGTATCCACGGTTTCAGTTGGGAGATATGGAAAGTGGAATGTACCTTGAAAGATTGAGGCAAGGCCAATTGGTAGGCCGTAGGGCTGACGACCTTGGAGATCGAAAAAGGGCCCAAAAATCGAGGCCCTAGCTTTCGAGTAGGGCATGAGAGGCGTATGTGTGCGGATGACAGCCAGACCTTATCCCCTGCTTGGTATAAAGGGCCGGGTGACCGACGTCTGTCGGCTTGGCCCTTGTAGATCGCCTGAGTTTGGGTTAAAGTCCTTTGTAGTTCGGAGTGTAGTTGTTGTAATTCCTGAACAAGGTGATTGGCATCAGGCACCATGGAAGAAGGAGGCAGGTCTGGTAGGGTATTAGGATGCATCCCTGTTGCAGCATAGAAAGGGGACATTTTGATTGAGCTGTGGTATTGGTTATTGTAGGTGAATTCAGCAAAAGGAACAAGCCGATACCAGTCGTCTTGAAGGTGAGAGGTAAAACACCGGAGGTACTGCTCCAAAGTCTGATTTGTCCTCTCAGATTGCCCATTTGTCTGGGGGTGGTGTCCAGAAGACAGACAACTCTTGATCTGTAGATTAGCGCAGAGGGCCCTCCAGAACCCGGAAGTAAACTGAGTGCCGCGGTCCGAGACTACCGAAGATGGGAGGCCATGTAAGCGGAAGATGTTGTGCAGGAAAGCCTCTGCCGTGCGCTTAGCAGTCGGCAGACCAGGTAAGGGTACAAAATGAGCCATCTTGGTAAAGCGGTCCACTACCACCATGATGGTGTTATGGTGATTAGATGGGGGAAGGTCAACTATTAAGTCCATGGTTACCTCTCGCCAAGGCCCGGAGGGGACAGGCAAAGGTTGTAGAAGGCCAGGGGGTCTTGTGTGACGGTTCTTGGCTCGGTGGCAAACATCGCAGGATGTGACATACTTCTCCACGTCGGTTCTCATGGTAGGCCACCAAAAGTGTCGTCGCAGAGTCTCCAGGGTCTTCAGAATACCGCCATGGCCTGCAGAAGGAAGGTCATGAAAATGACGTAGTACCTCCGGACGTAGTACTAGGGGTACAAAAACAAGCCCTTGATGGAAGAGTAGTCCGTTGGAAAATGTAAGGGCATAACGTTGGACCAAAAGGGGTGAAGGCTTGGTCTCCTTGCATAATCTTTCGACCAAATCGCTGGTGATGGTAAGGAAGTGATGAGGCTGTAGTATGGTATCTGGAGGTACCGGGTTAGTGTCCAGAGGTGGGTACATTCGGGAGAGGGCATCCGCTTTCCCATTTTTGGAGCCTGGTCGATAGGTGATTAGAAGCGGAAACCGTGAAAAGAAAAGGGCCCAACGTGCCTGTCGTGGGCGTAATCTACGAGCTGATCTGAGGTACTCTAGGTTACGGTGGTCTGTGAATACTGTGATTGGATTCTCTGCGCCCTCCAGAAGGTGACGCCACTCCTCAAGTGCCAGTTTAATGGCCAGTAGTTCTTTGTCGCCAACATCATAATTCATCTCAGCTGAATTTAATCGTCTTGAGAAGTACGCCACCGGGTGAAGCATTCCACCAGGAACCGAGCGCTGGGAGAGTACTGCCCCAGCTGCGTTGTTAGAGGCGTCTACCTCCAAGTAGAAAGGTGATGAGGGGTCTGGTTGATGTAGTATGGGTGCTTGTGTGAAGGCCGTCTTTAACTGATTAAAAGCTTGTTCTGCCTCCTGGGACCATTGAAACTGCTCCTGCTTTCGTGTGAGTTTGGTCAAAGGGGCGACCAAATGAGAGAAGTTCCGTATAAATCGTCTGTAAAAATTTGAGAAATCGATGAACCGTTGGATGGATTTCTTGTCGGTGGGTGTGGGCCATTCTAAAATTGCTGCTATTTTGTTGGAGCTCATCCTGATACTCCCAGATGCAATGTGAAAACCGAGGAACTCAATCTCCAGGGCCTCAAATACACATTTTTCCAACTTGGCATAGAGGCTGTGTGAACGGAGCCGGGATAGGACCTCGGTTACATGTAGTCTGTGCTCTGTCTCTGAATTTGAGAAGATGAGGATGTCATCAAGGTAGACAATCATAAACTGGTCTAAAAGGTCTCTAAAAATATCATTGACGAAGCGTTGAAAAGTGGCTGGTGCGTTACATAGTCCGAAAGGCATAACAGTATATTCATAATGACCGTACCGAGTACGAAAGGCAGTCTTCCATTCATCCCCTCCCGGACACGCACCAGGTTGTAGGCGCTCCTCAAATCGATCTTCGTGAAGATGTTGGCAGCCGAAATACGTTCCAGTAGGTCCGGAATCAGCGGAAGCGGGTAACGGTTCTTAATTGTTATTGTATTCAAGTCCCGGTAATCCACACAGGGTCGTAACCCTCCGTCTTTCTTAGGGACAAAAAAGATTCCGGCACCTGCAGGAGACGTGGAAGGCCGAATGAATCCGCGTTGTAAGTTCTCCTTGATATATTCCTTTAAGTGACGGGCCTCTGGGCCAGACAGGGGGTATATACGGCCATAAGGGATGGCTGCCCCGGGTAGCAGGTCTATTGGGCAGTCAAATGGTCGGTGAGGAGGCAGAGACGCAGCTTTAGCTTCGTCAAACACGTCCGAAAAAGCCCGGTAAGGAGCTGGGAGTAGCATAGGAGGAGGGCTAGGTACGGCCATGAGCAAGGAACTCTTGGTAGGTAGACAGTTGGCTGCACAGAAGGTAGACAGGAAATCAATACCGGAGGATGACCAGGATATGTGGGGGTCATGTTTGCATAACCATGAAAAACCCAGAACGATTGGATACAGAAGAGAAGGCATTACATCAAAGCTTATGCTTTCTTGGTGTCTAGGGGTAATAGAAAGAAGGACCGGTGTAGTCTCCTGTAGAATAGGACCCGAGTGTAGTGGGCTTTGATCCGCCATCCGGACGGTGAGAGGATGTTTCTTTGGTAGGAGTGGAATTCCTAGGGAGCTGGCGTATTCACAATTGATGAAACAACCACTCGCTCCTGAATCCACCATGGCGAAGGTCTCAGTCTGTTGGCCGTTCCACTGTAAAGAAACCGGTACAGACAGATGAGTAAAGGCGGGATCAGAAACAGAACTGTGGGCAGCATGAAGGTTCTTGTTCTTACCTAAAGTGGGCGGTGGACGCACAGGGCAGGCCCTAAGAAGATGGTGGTTGCTCCCACAGTATAGGCATAAGCCAAGAAGCCGGCGTCTCTCCTTCTCTGACTTAGAAAGCTGTCCTCGCACGGCTCCTACTTGCATGGGTACCGAGGGACATTCAGGAGTATGCACCGTAACCGGGTTCGGACGCCGCATCGGGGACGACGGAGAAGCGAGACGTTCGCGACGCTGTTCCCTCAGTCGTCGATCTATTTGAATGGCTAGGAGAACCAGATCTTCCAGTCTGGAGGGTAGGCTAACCCTGGCTAACTCATCCTTTAGATTTTCGGATAAACCGTGCCGAAATTGGTCGAACAGGGCTGCCTCGTTCCAGTGCGAGTCGCTGGCCAGACGGCGGAATTCGGTTGCGTATTCCTCCACCGGTCTTCGGCCTTGGGTGAGAGATCGCAATGACGCCTGTGCTGAAGTGGCCTTAAAAGGATCCTCATATAAAGCCTCCATGGCCTGTTGGAAGGAAGCCCAGGAAGCTAACAACGGACTGTCGGTCTGAAGGAGGTGGTACCCCCAGGCTTGGGGTTCCCCAGCCAACAGGGTGATGGCCGTGCGTACACGGATAAAATCGTTGGCATAGGTACGGGGATTCAAGGTGAACAGAAGCTGGCAGGCAGTAATGAAGGACCTGAATTTGGATCTATCCCCATCAAAGCGATCCGGCAATGGGACCCTGGGTTCCAGGAAATGCTGTCCTTCGGCTGCCAGTCCGGAGGGTCCGCTAGAACCAGGTGCGGCAGGAGGGGGAGAGGCTGCCGGCTGTAGATCCCGTATTTGTTGCTGCAACCGCTTTTGGTTGGCCTGTAGCTCATGTACAGATTCAGAGAGGGAGGAAATCTGATTCCCCAGGGAAGTGAGAGCCTCTACCAGTTTGACCGGCTCCATCTTCAGTGGGGGTGTCTTGGCTCAGTTATTATGTCACCCCTGGAGGTGAAGGAGAGAAAGTGTAAGCCCCCTGGAAACTACTCTGCGCAAATGAAGAGCGCAGAGGTTGGCAGGGTGCTATAGGAAATAATATATATATAGAAGAGAGAGACCAGTAAAAAAAAGTAAAAGAAGGACTGGCAAAAGAACAAAAAAAAAAACGAAGGGGAGAACAAAGATAGCCAGCAGAGGCTATCAAGAGGCTGACTGAGCTGAGGGTGCTAAGGACGGACGCGATGCGGCTGACCTCAGGGAGAGAGCTCAATAACTGAGCACCGAAGCCCAGCTGCCGAGGCTTTTTATGTGCCTCGCGACATCTGATGACGTCATCGGCCGCTACCCGGAAGCGGCCGAGTAAGACGACGCGCGCCCAGACGAGCAGCGGCTGCCTGGTAGGGAAACACCGACATGACACCACTAAACAGTAATGCATTTAGGCTTCTTGCTGCCCTAAGCCTACCCAAGTGCATGAACCTCATCTTCACTTCATCCATCCCCATATCTCCCATCATGGTCAAAGAGGCACACTTTTTTTTGTGGTCTTGCTGGAGGCGTAACCGGTGGGTGGGGCATTAAAAAATGTTTAGGTCACTTCATTGACAGCAATTTATGCATACCTCCCAACATTTCAAATTGCCAAAGAGGGACACCTGTGTTTTAGGGGGTGTTGCTGGGGTGTGACTGGTGGGCAGGGCATTACCGATAATTTTTAGGCTATTTCATGATCTGTTGATCTCCTTGTGTAACCTAATAAATGACTTATAACAAGACCATAGTATTTTATTTATAGAGACTAATTTATAAACACATATACTGACATTTAAACAAACAGTAATGTGAGTTTTATTGCTGTAGAGCAGTGTGATACATTTATATACACACCACACAGTCTGATATCCTAAAAAGAGGTACATTAGGGTGGGAAAGAGGGACAGAGGGATTTGTGCCTAAAAGAGGGACACTTGGGAGGTATGATTTATGTAATTGCATAAATGATTTAGAATAATACAAATGTGCTTTTTTTACACAGACTAATTTCTAAACACATTAATGCACATTTACTGCTGTGAAGCAATGTAATCCTATATAATAATTCGCTAAATCGTGTGTAACGCCGCAACATGCTCAGTAGACACTGCTGTGCGTGCTGCAGTCATGCGCAGTAGAGACTGCCCGCGCAGCGGCTGATACAGAGCTGGGCGCTCCGAAGGAGCGTCCAGCTCTGTATCAGGCATGGCGCGGGCAGTCTCTACTGCGCGTGACTGCCCCGCGACCGGGTGGCAGTGGCACTATGGCTCGTGTAATGGGCTGTTCAACTAGTACACTTATATACACATTACACATTCTGATCTCCTAAAAACATTGATACCTATGTAAGAAAGAGGGTTTCAATTTTCAAAGAGGGACACTAGGGAGGTATCAGTCCCCTACCACAGGCCATCCCCTTCTTTTAGACACACAGAAGCAAAGCAAATAAATAGCATCCAGGGGAGGGCTGGGAACTTGTGGCCTGGGGGGCAAATACAATCTACTGGCCCATATCTTCAGTCGCTCCAGCCCATCCCCTTTAGTTACTTTTAATATTGCCATTAATGCTGTTAAGTAAGGCAAACGAGACCACAGCTGAAATGTGGCTACTCTAGTGATACCATAGAGCTTACAAGGGAAATGGGTTATGCTGTTAGTGTAGCTCTATTTGGATTTTAGCTCTGTAGTATCATTTGTGTAGGTCCATTTCAATTGTAAGCTCTGTGGTATCACTAGTGTAGCTCCATTTAGCAGCAATTGGGAGACTGAGTGAGGCAGTGGCCCGATGGCCCAGACATGTGACCAGCCCAGGGGGCAATTGCCCCTCTGCCCCCCAGGCCAGCCCTCCCCTGATAGCATCCATTGTGCTTAAAGAAAGTGGAAATGTTAACTTGTAGAGAAAGACATTTTGGATATGTTCACTTTGGGAAACAGGTGGTTATGAGTACTGAGCCAAAAGTTTTTAATTTTGCATTGTCATTAGACACTGGATATAAGAACAGTGATAAATCTGACCAGTCTGCTTCACCTGTCAATCTTCTGTCCTAGACTGACTTGGCAGAGGCCTAAGTATGTCACTGCCCCTAAATACTGGTCTGTCTGCTGCCCTTGAAGACATATCCTCTAATCTACTGAAGGGATGGCAACCTGTGGTACTCCAGCTGTTGCAGACTACAGTTCCCATCAATCCCAGCCAGTTCTTCCTTCTATGTATTTCTCCTATGTGATTTCTAAAGATACCATTATTTTCATCAAATTTCCTGTCAAACAATTTATCAAATATGATGAAACAAATGTAACAAATGCACTTTTTTAACTTTGGCACTAAAAATCTTTTACACATCTACAAAAGCTAAAAAACCCTGATAAATAAATTATAATATTTGTCATCATTTTAAATACACAATGTTGACATTTTTTTCTAATTTTTTTGTCAGTAACTAAAAGTAGCAAATTTTGAGGTGTTCTCAGGTGTACATATAGCAACCAGATGGTTTGGGTGTTTTTTTTGGATCTTTTTCTGTTTACTAAAGTGCCTTCTGTGATCTGTTTCTATGTACTCAGATAGATGGCCTATAACACACTTAATACCCCCTCCCAATGTGGATTATGTAGCAAGAGTTTTCTTAAAGGGATAGTAATGTTTCATAATAAAAACAGCTTTAATTAATCTTCATAGTATTTGGACTTTGGAGAGTGTTATTTCAATTCTGTCAGAGTTGAAGTTGAAGAGTAATTGAATGATAAAGTATCCCCTCCTGCCTCTTTTACTGATGTAACACTGCTCAGTTCAGAGCAGCAGGGTGGTGTCCAAATGGATTGCAGAGAGGGATAATCTTCAATTAACATAAGGGAAAAACCTGAAAAACCTGTCAAGGGGGGCAGGGCTTTCATTGTACTCACAATAAGAAAACTGTCCCTTGCTGTGAGCTGTCTGGTCTGCGGACCAGATTCTACATCTGAGGTGAGCAGTGTTACACTAGGTAAAAGGGGCGGGAGGGGGATACTTGATCATTCAATTACTCTTGAACTACAACTCTGACAGTACTGAAATAACACTCTCCATGGCTCAAATACTATGCAGATTAATTGGAGCTGCTGTTTTTGGGAAACATTACTATCCCTTTAACTGCTACCAAAAAATGTTTCTGTCTGTTCAGTGATTTCATTTTGGGGATGTTCATGAGCTCTTTCATCTCTCAATATGTCTTCACAGATATTCCATCAAGAAAGTTGAAGCAACGTTAATCTAAATTTTCAGGAGTATTTTCAGTATGCGGAAATACTGTATAATGATCACAGTAGTATTCATACAAAGTCTCTGAATCGAAAAAATCACTCATCAGGAAACAATTTTGGCCTGAATGTAATCTAAGCTGTTTTTAGCAGCCCAGGTTCCAATTCCTTGCTCTCACAAGGCATGTCATTCACTGGCAATATTACTGCTTACTATAAAGAGGTATTTCATCTGCTCCAGCTCCTTACTGATTGTAATCAAGGCCCTCACTTCAAATTTCTTCACCTGTTTTTATATTTCACTGTCTATGTATCTCTCCTTATGTACACTACGGCAATATATCTTACTACACTATGCAATAACAGTACAAATAATAATTATTATAAATAATAATAATATTATAGAAGTCATTCAATAATCTAAATAGGTGTAATTCTGGGGCAAACCAATTGCACCATGGGGGACAAATAAACATTTCCAAGATTTCCACTGATTTAAATGAGGCTTTTAACACCTTGAATGCTAAGGTGGTCTCCAACACATTGCGAAGCAGCACACTGGAGACCCCCATAGAATTCAGTGGGTTAAACATCCCATTTAAATCATTTGACATTTTCATTTCTACCCTATAGTGCAGCTGGTTTGCTCCTGAATTGCACCTGTTTAGCTTATGGAATATGGCTCTATGGGCATTTATGTATAAAAGCAAAATGAAGCAGTTTTGGAACATAGCAACTGCGCCATAGGGGTGAAATAGACATTCCCAACATAGGGGTGAAATAGACATTCACAACACAGACATTCCCAACATAGAGGTGAAATAGACGTCCCCAGGCTTCCCACTGATTCACTGGGGCTTGCTTTGCAATCCATTGGAGTCCTCTCTAACATTCAAAGGCTTAAAATCCACAATTAGATCCAAGGATGTTTTAATTTCTCCTCTATCATTTAGATGGTTTGCCCCAGAATTGCTCCAGTTTGTTTTTACACATACGGCCTTATGCACATTTTAGTTTTTTACAAAGAAAGAGGGACCAGTGTACACTCAAAATATTAGAATTCAAAAAAAGGGGGAACGGTATATTAGAGTGAAAATGTGCTCAAAAGATAAATATATTAATAAAATCAAAAGAGAAAGTAACCCAGCATATTAAAGGGATAGTAATGTCAGAAAAAAAGTATTAACTATATGCTAGATACAATTAAAAGAGAGTACTTGCACTTATTCGTATCTCTCAGTCCTTTATGGTTTGAGAGATATAGGAAAATAAAGTTCTCTGGTCCCTCCCCTTTCTGCTTGACGAGCTGTAAAGCTGTCAGAAGCAGATTCTGGTCGCTTGACCAGACGCGGCTCTTCAGCACCACCGATATAACGATATCTAAAGATAAATACTTCATCGGAATGGTCTACAAAGTGTGCTTGCAAACCAGGCACACGTTGTAGACCGTTCAGATGAAGTATTTACTTTTAGGTATGTTGGCGCTGCTGAAGAGCCGCCGTCTGATCCAGGAACCAGAATCTGCTTCTGACAGCTTTACAGCTCATCAAGCAGAAAGAGGAGGGAGCGGAGAACTTTATTTTCCTATATCTCTCAAACCATAATGGTTTGAGAGATACGAATAAGTGCAAGTACTCACTTTTAATTGTATCTACCATATAGTTAATACTTTTTTTCTGACATTACTATCACTTTAAGCACTCCTAATAACCCTCAGTCTTTGCCTCATTAGGTATCCATATTATACCAGTAACTACTTGATTTCAGTGAATTAGATTACAATGAGAAGTATACTTCATGCCTGATGTAGCTATCCGATCTGATACACCTTAGCATTAAGAACGCTAGTCATTTAGAGTTATCAGTCAGTTTGAAATGCTAATACTATAGGCAACTTCTCTTAAAGGGATAGTAATGTTTCATAATAAAAGCAGCTCTAATTAATCATCATAGTATTTGGACTTTGGAGAGTGTTATTTCAACTCTGTCAGAGTTGTAGTTCAGGAGTAATTCAATAACAAAATATCCCCCTCCTGCCCCTTTTACTGATGTAACAGTGCTCAGCCAGATCAGAAGGGAGGTGCCCAGGTAGACTGCAGAGAGGGACAATCTTCAATTAAGATAAGGGAAAAACCTGAAAAACTTGTCAAGGGGGGCAAGGCTTTCATTGTTCTCACAGTAAGAAGATTGTCCCCTGCTGTTATCTGTCGGGTCTATGTACTGCATTCCACACCTGAGAAGAGATTGCTTACACTAGGTAAAAGGGGCGGGAGGGGAAACTTTGCTTGTAAATATCTCTCAAACCATAAAGTTTGAGAGATAAGACTTATATCATTCTTCATGTTTTTTTAATGCCTACAAAATAAAAAAAGATAAAATGAAGTATTACTATCCCTTTAATCTTCACTGCTAGTTTGTTACAGGTTATTCCTAAGTGGCTCAATTTACAACCAGCTACCATATATGAACATGAAGACATCTATACATATGGTGTCAAACCACATTATATTTACGTTTAATAATACTCAATTTATGTGATTTATTTAGCTGCTCTTTTTAAATTCGCCTATTTTAAACTTGAATTAATACATTTTATGTTTTCACTATTATTTCTCCCATGTTTTTGTGATCAGAATTTGGGGAGGTGACACTGAGGGTTATTACGAGTGTTTAATATGCAGGGTTACTTTCTCTTTTGATTTTATTAACATTTTTTGTGCTTTTTAGCCTAGTTGAAGGGAACAGACTCCAGGGATACATGGCCATTATCAGTACTGTCCGAGTTTCAGGCTTTGGCCGTATATATAGATCCTGTTAAATACAGATATTACAGACAAATCCACTCAGTTTTACCTACCCTGCTCTTTTGAGAAGATCTTCTTCTGTCTCCGCAGCTTGGAAAATCTCTCTATCACAGGGTTATAGAACGCAACCTGTAACAGACAATGTATATACAGAGTGAGGAGTGGACTAAATCAACACTTCCCAAATTCCTATTAATTCAAGCAGCACTTTTAACCCCTTGAATGCTGGAGAGCATTGTAACGCGTTACAGACCTCGCTATCATTCAAAGGATTAAAAGTGTCTGTGTATATAAATGTGTATGTATGTATGTATCTGTGTGTGTGAGAGAGACAGAGGGGGGAGAGAGGGAGAGAGAATGTATGTGTGTGTGTGCGTGTATGTGTGTGTGTGTGTGAGAGAGAGAGACAGATGGGGGAGAGAGGGAGAGAGAATGTGTATGTGTGTATGTGTATGTGCAAGAGAGAGAGAGAGAGAGAACGTATGTGTATGTGTGTGCGTGTATGTGTGTGAGAGAATGTATGTGTGTGTGTTTGTATGTATGTATGTGTGTGTATGTGGAAGAGAGAGAGAGAGAGAGAGAGAATGTATGTGTGTGTATGTGTGTGAGAGAATGTATGTGTGTGTGTATGTGTGTGTGTGTATGTGCAAGAGAGAGAGAGAGAATGTATGTATATGTGTGTGTGTGTGTCTGTGTGCATGTGTGTGAGAGAATGTATGAATGTGTGTGTGTTTGTGTATGTGTTAGAGAGAGACAATGTATGTGTCTGTGTGTGTGTGTGTGTATGGGTGTGTGGGCGTGAGAGAATGTATGTGTGTGTGTTTGTATGTATGTATGTGTGTGTATGTGCAAGAGAGAGAGAGAGAGAGAGAATGTATGTGTGTGTATGTGTGTGAGAGAATGTATGTGTGTGTGTGTATGTGTGTGTGTGTATGTGCAAGAGAGAGAGAGAGAATGTATGTATATGTGTGTGTGTGTGTGTCTGTGTGCATGTGTGTGAGAGAATGTATGTATGTGTGTGTGTTTGTGTGTGTGTGTGTATGGGTGTGTGGGCGTGAGAGAATGTATGTGTTTGTGTTAGAGAGAGAGAGAATGTATGTGTCTTAGTGTGAAAGTGTGCGCGTGCATGTGTGTTTCACTTAAAGGGCTAGTTTGGCATAATGTGTTGAAACAAAAGTACTCACGCTGATTATAAAAGTTATACTCAAAAGTTACTGCAGCTTAAATGTGCATGGTTTGTCTGTAGTATTCCATAGCTTGTAATTTTATGCTGGCGCTGCTACTACAGCAGTCTATGGACAGATCTGGTCAGTGACAATATCCCTCTGTATCAACAGTGCCACCATATAATTTCAGGCCATGAAGATACTGCATTCCAAAAATGTAAGTTTGAGCTGTAATAACTTATGAATAAATAATCTCTCAGCAGAGGAAGTGCCCTTGTTTTACTCAGCTAGATCAACTCTGCAATAATTATTTTTTCCATATTATTCAATGTTTTCCCATTAAAGGGATAGTAATGTTTCATAATAAAAGCAGCTCTAATTAATCATCATAGTATTTGGACCTTGGAGAGTGTTATTTCAATTCTGTCAGAGTTGTAGTTCAAGAGTAATTCAATAACAAAGTATCCCCCTCCTGCCCCTTTTACTGATGTAATACTGCTCAGCCAGAGCAGAAGGAAGGTGCCCAGGTAGACTGCACTTAAGATAAGGGAAAAACCTGAAATATTTGTCAAGGGGGGCAGGGATTTCATTGTTCCCATAGGAAGAATATTGTCCCCTTCTATTATCTGTCTGGTCTATGGACCGGATTCCACATCTGAGAAGAGATGGCTTACACTAGGTAAAAGGGGCGGGAGGGGAAACTTTATCATTCAATTACTCTTGAACTACAACTCTGACAGTACTGAAATAACACTATGGCTCAAATACTATGAAGATTAATTGGAGCTGCTGTTTTTGTGAAACATTACTATCCCATTAAGCCCTGTATTCCATTGCAGTTGATAACTTTATCAAAGGTTTGTTTATCTACAAATTTCTGCTTAGACGTCAATGAGAATCTGTAGGATAAACCAACAAAAATCACTTAGCAAATCCAATGTTACCTAGGCACAAGACAGACATCTATGTTACTTTAAGTGAACTACAAGCCCTACACATTTCATACAAATCAATTTAAATGTTTTAAATAATGAAGCATAAGAAAATACACTTCTTAAACATATTAGTGTTACACTTTTTCCTCAGACATTAAACAAATCTACTGAACTGTTTAATACTACATTTTCCATATAGACTGACAGAAAGATATACTAATTTGCTTCTTTTTAAATTGTCAAAATGTTGCCCTACTCAATAGATATTTATGGTTAAATTCTTCACATGTGCAGATCTTTACACATAGAAGAGTATCTTATTCATGTCCATGCACAGTAGAGTATGGCTGTGTTTTTGCCTGATGTATTCTGTTTGACACAGTAGTGGAAGTTCTACCAATCAAACACAGAAGCATTGACAAATGTGTAGAAGCACAAGGATGAACTATTTTTGATATATTGACATAGAATCTCATGGGTTTGATCAATTGCCCACCACTATGTTGAAATGAAGGAACAATGCATATATAAACAAAAGGATTTTTGGACTGTTTAACTTAACTACCCAATTGTCGAATGAATACAGTGTCTTATATGTTTGATTAATCACACACTACTGTATTTCAGCATTGGGTTTCTTTCAATGTACTAGATGAACTTTGCACACGACATATGTACAGAGGTCTTCAAACTAATTCAGAGGAGCAAGAAAAAAACAAGACTTCCAGCTCCATGGGGGCTGAAAAGGAAGATTCGTTTGGATGAAGGAAGGACCCAGGCAATAGCAGGATCCCTTGGCATGCCTTACTTATGGCATGAAAGAAAATTTAGGCAGGGGTTGATTCAGGTTGTAGGTAGCTAACCTTTCACTATATCCCTAACTAACGAAAGGCTGCACGGCATTGCAACACGATCAGTTGGGTACATTGTGCATGTCAGGGACCTGATAGACCACTACAGTGGTGATTCTTGCTGCAGTGCCCACTCCTGTGAAAATCACCACCTCTGATTCACAGCATTCGGACAATCTCTGCCCCCCAGCCTCCCTTTGGTGGGGCAGACAGTGAACCAGAGACCACATAGATGTTTATATATCCCTAATTAGGAACAGGAGATACAGTCTCTGATCTACAACTATGGTTGGATTAAAACTCCCATTTCCAGTGTACTGGAATTTCTATAGAATTTAGTCATTTGTTTTCCACAGGAAGTCAAATAGAAGGTAAAAAGTAAAATGTTTCTTCTATTGTTACTATATATATATATATATATATATATATATATATATATATATATATATATATATATACTAGCTTTTGGATCCACTGGCGATCACAATTCAGCACCACCTTCATCTGCAGGTCAGCTTCCAGGAGAACAGCATTGCCCACAGGGTGCTGCCCTGGTGACAGTTGTACTTTATCTGGGGTAATTTTTGTTTGTTCCTCACACTTCTTTTGATTTGAACCAGACCTGCAGTGCCAATCCCTAATACATAAGTCTCAGCATGTCTATATACCATATTACACAGACATATAGATATCCACTGAACTCTTAATAGAAAATAAGGAATTTGTCTGTGTATTACAATGATCATACCATACATATAGCTACTTGCCTCAGTAAATTGGACTATTGCAGAAAACTGAAAATTCCCACTGATTTAAATGGAGTTTTCAACCAATAAATGCTAGACAGTTCTCCATTACACTGCTTTGCAATGTACTGGGAAACACTCTAACATTCAAGGGTTAAAAAAATGAATTAAATTAAAATTTGTAGATTTTCTATTTGTGCCTATGGTGCAGTTGGTGTGCGCCATAATTTCTCCTCTTTTCTCATAGGGCCCAGTGACTGTCTATATATGGGTGCAGCAGATGACAATATTTATCACTATAGAGATACTATATAAATGTTGCTTTGTACCTCACACAGCAGGGTTCCCTGGGGTTCCAGTTCTAGGTAAGTTTCATGTTTTTGATGATCCAAAAAGTCTTCCAGTTTCACATATTTAATAGCACAAAGCGAGCGGAAATCTCTCCTATACACAGAGACCTGCAGCTCCCGAGCCTGTATACATACAGAAGGTGTTTAAGTAATAGTCAACCAAAATAAATCAGTGTAATACATTATTACAGGTGTCTTTGCTGAAGTCCAGAAGAATATCACAATAGTCTACATTTTTAACTCCTTGGTTGCTATATATATCCATGACACATTGCTTTAGGGCCAGGGGAGTTGCAAGGTTCTGAAAAGATCTGGGAATTAGGCCAACTTAACCTTTTAATGCTGGGGGGGGGAGTTAAGCAGTGCATTGCATCCTGCATATTGCAGCTCAATGGCACCATTATATACTCCAAGCAGGCAACAAGACTCTGGGCTTTAACACTTTAAGGATTAGAGAAGTGTGCATTGTTTGCAATGCATTGCTCACACAGCTCTGGTCCTTAAATAGTTAAGCATGAGACCTGGGGCTTTAGCTTCTCAGTCCTTTCCAAGCAGTACCCCTGCCTCTAGCCTGCAATGGGTTAAAGGGATGGTCATTATTTCCATATACACAGTGCAAAAATACCTAGGTACACAAAGCAAACTCTGGTGCTTTATTATTTATTCTACCAAGGTCATCTACACAATGCTGTGGAGAGATCTCTAGCCTCCAAGGGTTAAATGTTTAGTAACACATATGTAATAGTAATACTTCCTCATAAATGAGTAAGTGGATGTAAACCCATTAATATACATGCAAATGGCAGTGCACAGAAGAATATTAGTGTTTAATAAGAGCAGATGTCTCTCTGTCACTGCAGTTGTGTAGCATTATACCTTAGGAGTAAGTGGATCTGTGTTTGTTTAATAGAAATACTTACCTAGATAGTTCTTCTCCTTTCAGTGATAATTATATTTTTATGTGAATTTGATCTCTCTTGTAGTCCACTGCTAGCTGCCATATAACTAGTCCTGCTCTTTGTCCCAGTTCCCCTCCAGTCCTCCCCTCTGCCCCTGTTCCCCTCCAGTCCTGCCCTCTGTCCAAGTGCCCCTCCAATCCACCACTCTTCCCCAGTGCCCCTCCAGTCCATCCCTCTGCCCCAGTTCCCATTCAGTCTTTCCCTCATCTCCACTACCCCTCCAGTCCTTCCCTCTGCCCCAGTGTCCCTCTAATCCTTCCCTCTGACCCAATGCTCCTGAAGGTCTTGCCTCTGCCCACTCCCTCTCAAGTCCTTCCCTCTGACCCAGTGCCCCTCCAGTCCTCCACTCTGCCCCAGTTCCCCTCCAGTGCTTCCCTATGTCCCTGGTTCCCTCCAGTTCTTCCCTCTGTCCAAGTGCCCCTCCAGTCCTCCACTCTGCCACAGTGCCCCTCATGTCCTTCCCTCTGCCCCAGTGTCCCTCTAATCCTTCCCTCTGACCCAATGCTCCTGAAGGTCTTGCCTCTGCCCACTCCCTCTCAAGTCCTTCCCTCTGACCCAGTGCCCCTCCAGTCCTCCACTCTGCCCCAGTTCCCCTCCAGTGCTTCCCTATGTCCCTGGTTCCCTCCAGTTCTTCCCTCTGTCCAAGTGCCCCTCCAGTCCTCCACTCTGCCACAGTGCCCCTCATGTCCTTCCCTCTGCCCCAGTGTCCCTCTAATCCTTCCCTCTGACCCAATGCTCCTGAAGGTCTTGCCTCTGCCCACTCCCTCTCAAGTCCTTCCCTCTGACCCAGTGCCCCTCCAGTCCTCCACTCTGCCCCAGTTCCCCTCCAGTGCTTCCCTATGTCCCTGGTTCCCTCCAGTTCTTCCCTCTGTCCAAGTGCCCCTCCAGTCCTCCACTCTGCCACAGTGCCCCTCATGTCCTTCCCTCTGCCCCAGTTCACCTCCAGTCCTTTCTTCTACCCCAGTCCCCCTCAAGTCTTCCCTCTGCCCCAGTTCCCCTCCACTCCTTCCCTCTGTCCCAGTTCTCCTCCAGTCCATCCCTCTGTCCCAGTCCCCCTCAAGTCCTTCCCTCTGCCCCAGTACCACTCCAGCCCTTCCCTCTGCCCCAGTTCCCATCCAGTTCTAACCCCTGGCCCAGTGACCCTCCAGTCATTCCCTCTGCCCCAGTGCCCCACAGGTCCTTCCCTCTGCCCCAGTCCACCTCCAGTCTTTCCATCTGCTCCAGTTCCCCTCAAGTCCTTCCCTCTGCCCCAGTCCCCCTCTAGTCCTTCCCTCCGCTCCAGTTCCTCTCCAGTCCCTCCCTCTGCCTCATTTCCCCTCCAGTCCTTTCCTCTGCCCCAGTTCCCCTCCACTCCTTCCCTCTGTCCCAGTTCTCCTCCAGTCCATCCCTCTGTCCCAGTCCCCCTCAAGTCCTTCCCTCTGTCACAGTTCCCCTCCAGTCCTTCCCTCTGCCCCAGCTCCCATCCAGTTCTTCCCTCTGCCCAAGTCCCCCTCCAGTCCTTCCCTCTGCCCCAGTGCCCCTCCAGTCCTTCCCTAGGTCCCAGTTCCCATCCAGTCCTTCCCTCTGCCCCAGTTCCCATCCAGTTCTTCCCTCTGCCCCAGTCCCCCTCCAGTCCTTCCCTCTGCCCCAGTGCCCCTCCAGTCCTTCCCTCTGTCCCAGTTCCCATCCAGTTCTTCTCTCTGCCCCTCCCTCTGCCCCAGTGCCCCTCCAGTCCTTCCCTCTGCCCCAGTTCCCCTCCAGTCCTTCCCTCTGTCCCAGTGCCCCTCCAGTCCTTCCCTCTGTCCCAGTACCCCCCCAGTCCTTCCCTCTGTTTCAGTGCTCCAAAAGTCCTTCCTGCTGACCCAGTCCCCCTACAGTCCTTCCCAGAGCCTGTTAAGTCCTTCCCTCTGCCCCAGTACCCCTCCAGTGCTTCCCTCTGCCCCAGTACCCCTCCAGTTCTTCCCTCTGCCCCAGTGCCCCATCAAGTCCTTCCCTCTGCCCCAGTCCCTCTCCAGTCTTCTCTCTGGTCCAAATCCCCATCCAGTCCTTCCCTCGTCCCCAGTCCCCCTCCAGTTCTTCCCTCTGCCCCAGTGCCCTCCAGTCCTGCCCTCTGCCCCAGTCTCCCTCCAGTCCTTCCCTCAGCTCCAATTCCCCTCCAGCCCTTCCCTCTGCCTCAGTTCCCCACCAGTCCTTCCCTCTGCCCCAGTCCCCCTCCAGTTCTTACATCTGCCCCAATCCCTCTCCAGTCCTTCCCTCTGCCCCAGTGCCCCTCCAGTTCTTCCCTCATCTCTAAGTCTCCTCCAGTCTTCCCTCTGCCCCAGTTCTCCTCCAGTCCTGCCCTCTGCCCCAGTGCCTCTCCAGTCCTTCCCTCTGCCCCAGTTTCCCTCCAGACCTCTCCTCTGCCCCAGTCCCCCTCCAGTCCTTCCCTCTGCCCCAGTTCCCCTCCAGACCTCTCCTCTGCCCCAGTCCCCCTCAAGTCCTTCCCTCTGCCCCAGTCCTCCTCTAGTCCTTCCATCTGCTCTAGTTTCCCTCAAGTCCTTCCTTCTGTCCAAGTGCCTCTCCAGTCCTCCTCTCTGCCCCGGTGCCCCTCCAGTCCTCCCCTCTGCCCCAGTTCGCCTCCACACCATCTCTCTGTCCTAGTGCCCCTCCAGTCCTCCCCTCTGCCCCAGGTTCCCTCTAGTCCTTCCCTCTGTCCCAGGTCCCCTCCAGTCTTTCCCTCTGTCCCAGTTCCCCTCCAGTCCTTTCTCTGTCCCAGTTCCTATCCAGTCCTTCCTTCTGTCCCAGGTCCCCTGCAGTTCTTGCCTCTGTCCCACTTCCCCTCCAGTCCTGTTCCACTTCCCCTCCAGTCCTTCCCTCTAGTCCAAATCCCCACCAGTCCTTCCCTCTGCCTCCGTCTCCCTCCAGTTCTTACCTCTGCCCAATCCCCCTCCAGTCCTTCCCTCTGCCCCAGTCCATCTCCAGTTCTTCCCTCACCTTGAAGTCCCCTCCAGTCCTTCCCTCTGCCCCAGTTCCCCTCCAGTCCTTCCCTCTGCCCCAGTTCCTCTCCAGTCTTTCCCTCTGCCCCAGTTCCCCTCCAGTCCTCTCATCTGCCCCAGTGCCCCTCCAGTCCTTCCTTCTGCTCCAGTTTCCCTCCAGTCCTTCCCTCTGTCCAAGTACCTCTCCAATCCTCCTCTCTGCCCCGGTGCCCCTTCAGTCCTCCCCTCTGCCCCAGTTCACCTCCAGTCCTCCCCTCTGCCCCAGGTCCCCTCCAGTCCTTCCCTCTGTCCCAGTTCCCCTCCAGCCCTTCCTCTATCCCAGTTCCCATCCAGTCCTTCCCTCTGTTCCAGGTCCCCTCCAGTCTTTCTCTCTGTCTCACTTCCCCTCCAGTCCTTCCATCTTCCCCAGTTCACCTCCAGTCCTTCCCTCTGCCCCAGTCCCCCTTCAGGCTTTCCCTCTGCTCCAATTCCCCTCCAGTCCTTCCCTTTGTCCCAGTTCCCCTCCAGTCCTTCTCTCTGCTCCAGTCTCCCTCCAGTCCTTCCCTCAGCTCCAGTCTTTTTCCAGTCCTTCCCTCTGCCCCACTTCCCCACCAGTCCTTCCCTCTGCCCCTGCCCCCTCCAGTCCTTACCTCTGCCCCAATCCCCCTCCAGTCCTCCCCTCTGCCCCAGTCCCCCTCCAGTCCTTCCCTCTGCCTCTGTTCCCCTCCAGTCCTTCCCTCTGCCCCAGTGCCTCTCTAGTCCTTCCCACTGTCTCAGTTCCCCTCCAGTCCTCTCCTCTACTCCAGTCCCCCTCCAGTCCTTCCGTCTACTCCAGTTTCCCTCCAGTCCTTCCCTCTGTCCAAGTGCCCCTCCAGTCCTCCCCTCTGCCTCAGTTCACCTCCAGTCCTTCCCTCTGCCCCAGTTCGCCTCCACTCCATCTCTCTGTCCTAGTGCCCCTCCAGTCCTCCCCTCTGCCCCAGGTCCCCTCTAGTCCTTCCCTCTGTCCCAGGTCCCCTCCAGTCCTTCCCTCTGTCCCAGTTCTCCTCCAGTCCTTCCCTCTGCCCCAGTTCCCCTACAGCCCTTCCTCTTCCTTCCCCTCCAGTCCTCTCCTCTACTCCAGTCCCCCTCCAGTCCTTCCGTCTACTCCAGTTTCCCTCCAGTCCTTCCCTCTGTCCAAGTGCCCCTCCAGTCCTCCCCTCTGCCTCAGTTCACCTCCAGTCCTTCCTTCTGCCCCAGTTCGCCTCCACTCCATCTCTCTGTCCTAGTGCCCCTCCAGTCCTCCCCTCTGCCCCAGGTCCCCTCTAGTCCTTCCCTCTGTCCCAGGTCCCCTCCAGTCCTTCCCTCTGTCCCAGTTCTCCTCCAGTCCTTCCCTCTGCCCCAGTTCCCCTACAGCCCTTCCTCTGTCCCAGTTCCCATCCAGTCCTTCCCTCTGTCCCACTTCCCCTCCAGTCCTGTCCCACTTCCCCTCCAGTCCTTCCGTCTGTCCCAGTGCCCCTCCAGTCTCACTCACCCTCTCCAGCTCGAGTTTGAAGATCTGATCCCACCCATCTCGTCCCTCTGTCTTCCAGGCAGTCTGTCCAACCACCACATTATCCAGCCTCAAGACAACACTCACATCATCTGTGGGCATAAATGATATAAACCATATAAATCAGCCTCACATCATATCAGAAGAAAAACGTGAATTGGTAGACACAACTAAAAGACTATTCTATTATTCTGCGCTTCAGACAGCTAATTGTGTAAATTGTGTAAAAACCTATCCAGCTGCCTGAGATTTGGAATCTGTGCCTTACACTATCCTTTTGTATACCAATATATTCTATTAATCGGCGCATCCGACAGATAATTGTGTTGACACTTAAGGATTAAATATAAAGAGTAACCACCAATCTTAATACAAATACAATTTATTAAAAATCCTGGACTTTCTATATGTCCACAAGAATATAAAAACACGAAAAAAAAAGTTCTATTTAAGCTAAATGATGGGAACTACTATATTAGTGTTCCTCTGCCTGCCATTACTGGCATAAGACTAGACCACCATATATCTCAATATATATCATAATGTTACTACACCAGTAAATCCAGTTTTATCAGTGGTTAGCCTCTATGATATTCTCCGGACTATCAGTGTTCCTGGTAAGAGACTCCCAAAAACTCAGGGCAACCCACAGCAACCAGCATCCAATGAATAAATCACAGGATAACCTGTGTTGCTACAGAGTCCTCCCCTTTAAAAGGGATAACACCGGGACTTGCAATGGCCAAAGAATTATTTCACCATAACACAGTGAAAAAACTGCATACACTATTCTCTCCCTACCTTTGAGTCATCTAAGACTTACTAAAAATTAACGATCAATCAAAAACAACATAATAAAAATATAAATTGTAAAAAATAAAAAATTTATATATAGGACGAACAATCGAGTATTAATGACACTGAAGACCTCCGGTCTGGTTTTGGTTCTGGGTTGCATCAATAATGACTTATTGGTAACACTGTAGACATCCGGTCCATTTTTAACACCGGGTTATATCAATAGATTGTATAATTTCTTATTTATGTAAGTGTATCATTTATATGTTCACTTTATATTCTAAATTGCTTATATTTATATTTAATATTCAATTTTTATTATACATGAGAGGATCTTTCGGCATGTGTCTCTTCACTGATATATAGTATTTTGTAGATCATACAATACGGAACCTCTCTATTCAATTATTCAAAGTCCCAGAGTATTTTCTGATTTGACCAGACTTTTGCTATATTATTATTAGCAGTCTCAGTCTAGTACACAACAGATATTCATACAAAGTGTACAATCTGGAACAATCTCACCATCCTTTCTGGAGTTCCGTTGGATATATCTCCTACCAGACTTCACACAATGCCCATCTTAGATCTACTCTGCTCCAACCATCCAAAGCTGTACTCTGGCGTCTTCTTTTGTTCGAATTCTGTGCCACTCTGATTCGGCCAGCTCGTATATGCATCAGTTAATTTTCAATAATCTTGATATCTTCTCACGATACACAATGCACGATACATGTCCAACAGTGTCACACCATCAGTGTCTTATTGTGTCCTCCTTCAACGCGTTTCAAAATCTACTGATTTCTTCATCAGGGATTAGATACATGCTATACATGTATTAGAGCTACCTATATACCTATCTTAACTCCTCCTCCTTTACACATCAGACTTAAAAAGCTTCCATCTTTCCCTAGCTGTATTAAAGGTGAAGCTGTTATCATTATAGATGGAATCTGTATATTGGCATAATCTATCCATTTTTGGGACAATAAAAAACAAAAGAACATTTTTGCTTTTTTACTTGACCATAGATGGTTCCATATAATACCTTAAAAATTACCTGCAGAGCTACAGAAAGCCAAAAATCTTAAATTCTGCATTTTTGGGACACAATAAGACACTGATCGTGTGACTCTGTTGGACATGTATCGTGCATTGTGTATCATGAGAAGATATCAAGATTATTGAAAATTAACTGATGTATATATGAGCTGGTCAAATCAGAACGGCATGGAATTTGAACAAAAGAAGACGCCACAGTACAGCTGTGGACGGTCGGAGCAGAGCAGATCTAAGATGGACATTGTGTGAAGTCTGGTAGGAGATATATCCAACGGACCTCCAGAAAGGCCGGTGAGATTGTTCCAGATTGTACACTTTGTATGAACATCTGTTTTGTACTAGACTGAGACTGCTAATAATAATATAGCAAAAGTCCGGTCCAATCAGAAAATACTCTGGGACTTTGAATAATTGAATAGAGAAGTTCCGTATTGTATATTCTACAAAATACTATATATCAGTGAAGAACACAGATCCTCTCATGTATAATAAAAATCGAATATTAAATACAAATATAAGAAATAAAAAATATAATATGGACATATAAATGATACACTTACATAAATAAGAAATTATACAATCTATTGATATAACCCGGTGTTAAAAATGGACTGGATGTCTACAGTGTTACCAATAAGTTATTATTGATACAACCCGGAGCCAAAACCAGACCGGAAGTCTTCAGTGTCATTAATAAGTGATTTTCTCTATGTTAGAGACTGTGTCCTATATATATTTTTTTTATTTTTCATTTTTTACAATTTATTATGTTTTTTAAATTGATCGTTAATTTTTAGTGAGTCTTAGATTACTCAAAGGTAGGGAGAGAATATTGTATGCAGTTTTTTCACTGTGTTATGGTGAAATAATTCTTGGGACATCGTGAGTCCCGGAGTTATCCCTTTTCAAGGGGAGGACTCTGTAGCAACACAGGTTATCCTGTGATTTATTCATTGGATGCTGGTTGCTGTGGGTTGCCCTGAGTTTTTGGGAGTCTCTTACCGGGAACACTGATAGCCTGGCGAATATCATAGCGGTGAACCATTGATAAAACTGGATTTACTGGTGTAGTAACATTATGATATATATTGGCATTGGATTTTAAATATATTGATATATATACATTTTTCTGATATTTGTATATCGCTTGGTTCGCCTATCATCGTTCCTTTATAATATGGAACGTTGAGGAACAATAGAGTGATATATTTGTTTACGGATGATATATTCAGAATATTGATTGGGACATAGTGGTGGTCTTATTCCTGGAGTGGTAGGTAGAGGAACACTAATACTTTAGTTCCCACCATTTAGCTTAAATACAACTAATTTTTGGGTAATAGTGTTTTTATATTCTTGTGGACATATAGAAAGTCCAAGATTTTTAATAAATTGTATTTGTATTAAGATTGGTGGTTACTCTTTATATTTAATCCCTAAGTGTCAACACAATTATCTGTCTGATTAATAGAATATATTGGTATACAAAAGGATAGTGTAAGGCACAGCTTCCAAATCTCAGGCAGCTGGATAGGTTTTTATCCCGACCTTACATACCAGCGCTGTTCTTGTTTGTATACATTTCTTGACAACTAAAAGTCTGTTTAAGAGGAGAATTTCAAAATCACTTATATTTAGCAGCATTTATTTGTCAGGTTACGCAAATTAGACCACTAACTGGCATGCTATTCCATACTGCCCTCATCCCAACTATCTCCTGCTAGTCATTACTAGTTCATTTGTGTATTGTGTGTGTTCCACTTTTAGTGTGCAAAAAGTAGAGAGATGGATGGACAGCATTTGCACCTCACCAATTCATGTCTTTTTCACATTCTCTTAACAATTTTTTTTGGAGCCCTCACTAGGAGTGACTGAAACATGTTACATAAATGTGTTCATGCTTGGTTTATTTCTACAAATGATAATGTATTTACTGGATTGTTCTTCACTGCGGCTCAAGCTGGATGTCCGTGAGTATATGTTCCGTCCACTCCGTGTCCTCAGGCCCCTCCCCTCCAAGGGACTGTTACTTGGTAACCAGGCAGGGGAGCTGCGTGTACGCCCAGGGACCGTGTCCAGGAGGTCAGAGCAACCCAGAAGGCGAACCTCAAGGACACCTGTAAGAAGGAATGGGTCAGAGCTAATGCAATATACTGCAAGAGGGTCATAATCCTTAGAAGTGGGAATTCAGGGGTTAATTAGTGGAAGGAGTAAGAAGATAGCTTTAACCCTTTGGGTGCCAGAGGGATGTCCAACGCGGTCACCCCTCTGGCACACAGAGGGTTAATGGCCAGAGATCAGATTTGGGCAACTAAAAATTACAATGCATATTAGAGGTCAGGTTTTTTGCTAAATGTTCCATAAAAGGTAAAAAGTTAATCCTATGGTTCTCAAACTCTTTACTATCGTGGAACCACTTGGCTGCAAATGAAATCCCTGTGGAACCCCACAATAAATATTTTTAACCCCTTGAATGCTAGCTATATCTCATAACATTAATTTGAAATGAGTTGAAAACCTCATTCGCATACAACAGATTAACAGAGTATCAATATCAGATGTATCTGAATTCTACACCCTATAGACCTGAAATGGTTAAGTCCCAATGAATGGATGAGGTTGTGTAGGGATAAAACAGAAAGTGCCTCCATGGCATAATTTAATTAGCATCATCATCTGTAAATCTAAATAACTAGAAATCTCAACACAAAAGCTACTAATGAAATGTGTGTTACTATTATGAAAATCCTAGCTCTGGATTCCCTATAGATTTTAAACTAATCTGGCTTTAGTTGGTGGCATCAGCTGCATCAGCAATGATTAGTGGGACCATTCACTACTGTGGGAGGGCTTGGAAGGAAGGTACCAGGGAGCCCTGTGTCTGGCTTACCCACCCCCCAGATGACAGGCCACACCGTGCTCATACCAAGTAGTGATGGAGAAGAAATCATTCTAACGTATTCTGACATTAGTGTGACTCCTTGCAAGGTCACATAAAATAAATTAAAATAGCTGATTTTGATGCGTGTGATGTCATCTGGGAGGTGAGGCTGTTTTTGGAATAGACAGCAGTGAAGTTACAGAGGCTGTATCCTCACTGGGGATGATGCCTGACATGGACTTGAGGAAATTAACATCTCCAGGAAGCAGGCAGACATATAATAGTCTAAAGATTAAAAAACAATACTGCTGGCTATCAGACAGGCATAGTATTAGACTGCACACAAAACATGCTTTAATACTAGCTGATGCTGTGTGGCTGTTTAAAAGTCCCTTTAAAAAAGTGAATAAATGCCAATTAAAGGATCTCTGGCTGATGTGTGAGTAAAAGTCATTAACTTCCTTTTGGAGGGTTAAATATTGTATATCAAACATCTCAGGGTACTTGTGAGTGTCTAGAGGATGTGTGAAGGGTCACAGCTCTCTTGTAATGGGTCAAACGTTACCTGTGAGTGGGGCAGGTTTAGGGAGAGTGCTGTAGGGAGTAGTAGGTGAGGGAGAGCCAAGTCTTGTGGGAGAGACACACAAAGCCATCTCCTCTCGCAAGAGACATCTCTTAGGGTGATCCTCTGGTAGTTCTTCAAGACATTTTTGGAGAGAGAGTGTTAGCAGATCCAGCCTCTGCCGAGACTCCACAAGACGAGCCTGAACCTGAGACACAAAGGGAAAGACTGAGGCATACAAAGAAAGTATGAAACATATAGGGACTTAGACATACAGAGGTTATTTCAGCAGATTCTAGGCTCCTGGTTTTAATAGGACACTCACACTCCTGTTGCATCCTGGCAGCCTCAGAAGGAGTAGAGAAATAGAGAGGTGATTTCAGGACAGGCAAGTAATTCATTAAGCAGATTGTGCCACCGCTCTGTTGTAGTTTATTTATTTAGAAATGTATTTAGAGGATGTTTTACCAGGAAGAATAAAGAGTTCCTAACCTAACCACTAAACCAAAAACCTCTAATTCCATTACAGTGATGGAAAAAAAGTTTGTTAGTATAAATGGACAACTTTAAGGAGATTAAGACATGTGGTGACAGATCAGCTTTAAGCACACATTGTGGAAGGGTGTACTGTATTCAGTAAATCTTCCTTTTTTCACTTTAGATTGTCAGTTCTTGAGTACCATGACAAATCTTCCTCAAGATAGGGGAAGCTATATTTCCCTGAGTCACTGAAGCTCCTTAGCCTTGGTACCATCACTGATGTTTCTTCACAAGGTGGCCAACTCCTCCATGTTGTAATGCACTACTCTCTGACTGAGTAAAATTGTGTGAAAAACTAAGCAAATTTTAAGTGTTTTCCAAGTAATGTGGGGTTGATGCTATCTGCCTCAGCTTCTCACTACTTTCAAAGCACATTAAAATTGCCTAGTTCTAATGCTTTGTCGTTCAATCCAAGCACGGTATATGACATTACATAGGGGAAAGCCTGGGCAAGTAATTCCTTGCTGCACTTTCCTGCATTCCAAGCCCACCCATAGCCCTGCGGGCTCTCAGTAATGGTTATCGACATAGCTCGGATCACCAGCTATAGCTAGGTTACTCTAAAGACTAAACAAAGTTCAGACTTATATAACACTAAATAATTTTATATGTGCTTTAATACTATTCTATTTTGTGGAAAGTATGAGTGGGCTGTAAGCATTATTTTAACAGATTCATTGAAAAGGATAGTTATTAAGTCCTTGAATGCAAGAAGTATCCCTCCACAAAGTGTTGGAGATGTATGTTGTTTCCAGGTGAAATGTTCCTCTAACCTAGAAAGGCCAGGATATAATTACACCTCTTCTTGAGCCCAGGTGGGTTAGTCTACATGAATAAGCCACTGATTAATTCACATGTGCTGAAACTCTATATTGCTCCAATCATTATTCTGTAAAACAAACTGTTTCTGAGAAATCAATCTTTATGTTTTGGTGTCACAGTGTGGCACTTTATGCTAATTCCCTGAGCAGTATGCTAATTCTGTTCGCTGTGCTACTAGACATGTCCCCTGTGTGTGGGCTCTGCCAAAATTCATAGAAACAAAACAAACGGTGCTTCATAGACAATCCTCCAGGGTCTATGTTCCGGTACTCATATCAGTGTATGAACAAAGCACTCCTTACTCTCTCGAAGCGTGCAAGCCTGGGCTTTCTCCAACACCCACAACATATGTAACAAGCTTAGAATGGCTGCACCGCTGTGATATAAGGATTCAGTGGCAAATAGATAGATAAAAAGTAAAATCTTTATTTGAAAAAATGCCAAAATATAAAAACAATGCTTTGGGCAATAGATCGGACATTAGAGGTCGAGTCTCATGTCATACGCAGTGCAAAAAAAACATAATCCACGCGTTTCGCGCTACAAGCGCTTAAACATGACGGCCGTCATGATTAAGCGCTTGTAGCACGAAACGCGTGGATTATGTTTTTTTTGCACTGCGTATGACATGAGACTCGACCTCTAATGTCCGATCTATTGCCCAAAGCATTGTTTTTATATTTTGGCATTTTTTCAAATAAAGATTTTACTTTTTTATCTATCTATTTGCCACTGAATCCTTATATCACAGCGGTGCAGCCATTCTAAGCTCTGCCAAAATTCACTCATAGCGCAGTGTGGGGTAACATTATTAAAGCACAGAAGTTAATTAGCATAAAGTGCCAGACTGTGTCACCAAGAACTAAAGGTCAGTTTTTCAAAAAATATTTATGTTACAGATAAAGTATTGGTACAACATTTAGGCAGAATTTGCTTATATTTCAATATAACTAATCTTAGGGTGACAAGTCTACTTCAGTGCCTTAGATGTTAGAGCCATCTCCAATGCAATGCTTTGGTTAAAGGAAAATTCCATCTGGAATCAAGTGGTTTTTTTCATGTCGTAAGGAAGAGGTGTCCAGTGCTGTCCTCAAGGGTTGTATACGAGGCAGGTCTAGATTAACCTCAAAAACAGCGCAAACACAAAAAGAAGAGAAGATCTAGGTGTAGTAAGTTTATTAACAACAATGATAAAAAAGATACTTTTGCACTTACAATAGCCCTACTTGGGCTTGATGCATTCAAATAGGTCCCGTTCCCCTTTAGCCGACGTACTGTGTCCACCCAAACTCCTGCTTACCAGATCTAGCTTCAACAAAAGGTGGGCAAGGCCACCTGCTGTTCCCTCATCCTGCAGCAAACACTACTTAAGTGATTTCATCATTCATCCTCCATCAATCAATTCATTTTCTTTCATGAAGATCATCCTATCTAATCATTCTATGGTTTCATCATATTCATGAATTACTGGTACTTTATCATATCATTCCCCTTTGTTCATCTCATCTCATTCTCATATTCTCTTCCATTCTAATATTTGGACATTTATCATTAAATTGTTGACTTTTTGGTGTCCATTTTTTCATAACTCATTCTTAGAAAATTGTCAATTTACATATTGTTTTCAATTGTTTTCTCCTTTTTCTTGTGAAAACTGTTCAGTTTTTCCTATTATCTGGCTGGTGTTTGTTTGACATCTTACTGTGGCAGAGAGAGCTCTTTTATTTAGGATTTTTTTTCTGCGATTGTACACAAGGCAGACTTTAAAGATATCCCTTTCTGAGTCTATTTTGATAAGTCAACATTAACTTTAGGCTGGAACATCTTCAAAGAAACACTAACATAGCTCTGGATTTTCCCCAGAGACTCCGGGTTTTGCTGCTAATTACCGGGTTTCCGGGGCAGAGGCTTATTCTTCAGATGTCGGGAGTTTATAATCAAACTCTACCCACTTCTGCATCTTCCCAGTCTGTTCCTCCCACTCCCAGCCCACTTCTCCTCCTTCCTGTTACGGTTGACAAGCAAAACCAGGAGTCAGATGGTATAGTTAAGATAACCTTTATTTTGAGAATAATAACAGTAATGCAATATATATATATATATATATATATATATATATATATATATATATATATATATACACACATAGTGGGTGATCAAAGAGGCGAATACTGTATTAGGAATAGCAGTCTCATCTCCACCACACTGTCCGATACAAGGCTTCAGCCTATTGGAGTCTCGAGGTATGGTAATGCCCAGATCAAGCACTGACTCATCCTGAAGTCAGTCTAGGAGCGGAGTCTATATCGTATGCAACATGGAAGCTACTGACTCAAGCCTGCAGTCAGTAGCTAGGAGTCTGATAGAGTCCCAGATCAGTAATTGGAAGCAAGTCCGAGGAACGGAACCAACACAGGGAGCGAACAGACAGGGCCTTCTAGTAAGTACCAGATAGGATAGTCAGGTGAGCCAAGGTCATACACGGAGCGGGTAGACAGCCAGAGCCACAGGTTTGCACCAAACAGGCTATCCACTGAAGCGATAGAATGCTGGATGCACAGTGGACAGAGCCCCAGGTCAACACCAGAGTGGGTAGTCAGACAAGCCTACGTCATACACGGAGCGGGTACTCAGCCAGAGCCACAGGTTTGCACCAGATAGGATATCCACTGAAGCGATGGTATGCTGGATGCACAGTGAATAGAGCCTCGGGTCAACACAAGAGTGGCTAGTCTCTAATATGGCCAGCAATTTTGGAAGCATAGTATGTCTCCAGAATTTTTATACGGAACTGAGCTTGTATAAAACATCTCCCACTAGGAGTCTCTGCAGGGGCCGATGCTTGGGCAGCCAGTATCTCCTCTCCCAGAGAAGAAGTAATGCAGGTATATACCGTGGCAAGAATGCGATCAGCAGGATTGATTGGAGTGTGAGGAACCTCCTCCTTGGACCTACTACAAAATTGGTGAGACAGGGCGTCAGCCTTATCATTTTTCAAGCCCGGAAGATAGGAGACCATGAAAATAAACCTGGATAGGAATAGTGCCCATCTGGCCTGACAGGAGGACAGCCGCTTGGCTTCAGACAAGTACGTCAGATTCTTGTGATCTGTAAGAATCAAAATGGGGGAACTGGTACCATCCAACAGATGACGCCACTCCTTTAACACCAAAATTATGGCCAGCATCTCCCTGTATATGCCCAACTGATTTATGAAACCGCGACATAACTCAGGTTCCCCACTATAGCGTTGTGGGAGTGGAGCAGAACCAGTTAACCCTCTGACCAGTCCAGCATCAGAGACAGTAGCAGCAGTAGGTGCCGAAGGAGAAACTGGAGTGGCCACATGTTGCGGGTTATAGCGTTCCAAGTGAGCGGTTCTGCCAAGCAGAGTCTGCAAGGCACCTGCCAACTGATCAATACGTTGATCCTGATCCTGCATTCTGTCAAAAATTCTCTGTAAACTAGGATCTCTATCACCATCTGTTGTCATGACCCTTACGTACTGTTACGGTTGGCAAGCAAAACCAGGAGTCAGAAGGTATAGTTAAGATAACCTTTATTATGAGAATAAAAACAGTAATGCAATATATATATATATGTATATATATACACACACAGTGGATGATCGAAGAGGCGAGTACTGTATTAGGAATAGCAGTCTCTCTCATCTCCACCACACTGTCCGAGACAAGGCTTCAGCCTACTAGAGTCTCGAGGTATGGTAACGCCCAGATCTAGCACTGACGCAACCTGCAGTTAGTCTAGGAGTGGAGTGTATATCGTATGCAACACGGAAGCTACTGACTCAAGCCTGCAGTCAGTAGCTATGAGTTTACTAGAGCCCCAGGTCAGTACTAAGAAGGATGTCTGAGGAACAGAACCAACACACGGAGCAAACAGACAGGGCCTTCTAGTAAGTACCAGATAGGATAGTCAAATGAGCTAAGGTCATACACGGAGAGAGTAGTCAGCCAGAGCCACAGGTTTGCACCAGATAGGCTATCCACTGAAGCAATAGAATGCTGGATGCACAGTGGACAGAGCCCCAGGTCAACACCAGAGTGGGTAGTCAGACAAGCCTAAGTCATACATGGAGCGGGTAGTCAGCCAGAGCCACAGGTTTGCACCAGATAGGATATCCACTGAAGCGATGGTATGCTGGATGCTCAGTGGACAGAGCCTCAGGTCAACACCAGAGTGAGTAGTTGGACAAGCCTAGGTCTGTTAAATTGTGGAATTCCTTGCCCAGGGAGGTGGTTATTCAGATACAATGGATACATTCAAGAGAAGATTGAATACATTTTCTTTCACAAGGGAACACACAGAGTTATAATGTTTATCAGTAGGCAGATCAGGAAGGTCAGATAAAGACTAACTTATTTAGTAGCAGGAAAGCTATAAAATTCTCAGTCACTGGAGTATGAGGCAAAGGTTGAACTTGATGGACTGGTGTCTTTATTTAACCTAATTTACTATGTTACTATGTTATTATGTTTGGACTTATTCTCCAAAAAAAATCTTTAACTGGTACTGGATGTTAATGGAGGATCCAGGAACACATTCTTAGTATTAAGAATGCAGATTTGACTAAACCAGTGGCACATCACTTTAAAGAATGTGTTAATTCAGATGTCTCTGCTTTTTCATTCCAGGAAGTAGAAAGAGTCACTTTAGGGTAGAGAAGGGGTGATATTATTAATGTCCTTAACAAGGCAGAGGTGAAGTGGATCATAATCATGTGATCAAGGAAGCCCGAAGGGATGAATAGTAAATATGATGTTTCATTGTATATACATAGTACCATGGGTAGGTTAGGAATCTTAACCAATCTTTTTCATCTAACTATAATCTCTTTAGATTTAGTGTTATACATTGTCCTTTAAGAGAGGTAATCCTTTTAGACTGAGGATCACAGGTATTTGTTTAAAATATCTTTAGTCTTGGCCCATTTGATTGTCTCTAAGGGTCTATTATGTCGACACCAACTTGAGATGACACGGGCTGGTCACGAGGAAAAACTCATTACCCCAATTCCTTATATATTACCTTTATGTATATAGGGGTTTGTGTGTATGCCTATGAATAGCAGACCCATAGAGAGTTAACATAAAAGTAAAGTGTACTTTTGGATCCCGATGTATGGGGTTGTCTTGAAAGAATCTTTTTCTCCTTGTGACTTGCCAGTGCTGGTTTTATATATATATATATATATATATATATATATATATATATATATATTTTTTTTTTTTTTTTTATAATGTATGATTTATGTAGGCTATAGGGTGTTTCAGGTTTAAAATATGTATATATTATTTTACACTTGGACTTTGCGGGACACCGTAGCACAGTAGCATTCTTTAAGCAAATAGTAGTATTTTATATGAGCGTGGTAGAAGCCCGCATATACTGCTAACTACGGTGACCACTTATTACCACATGTGACTATAGAAGATCAGTGGTTTGTCTGAAGTATCCATTTAGCTTTGATTGGTCAGAGCAAATGTGTCTTTTAGGGATTGTTGCTATTTATACTGATAGTATTAAACACAGAATTTGACATATGATTAAGTGAGATTATCACTAAAAGCATTAGGCGGTTCGTTTGATGTCGTGTGCTTTCGTGTGATGTTTACCATGTTGTACATTATGCAACATGAGGTTGTTTTTAGCTTTGTATTAATAAATAATTATACAGAAGGATTTGTGGTTGAGTTGGCTGTTGGAAACCAGCTGGTCTGTTGCAGCACTCCCTTCCTGTGTTGTCTTGTTCATGGAGGCAGACATAATTCTTTAGTCTGAGCTCCTGGCCTATAACTCCTCCCACTTCTTAAAGGGGAACTTTCACCCCTTAATAACTAAATCTCCCTTTACTGCTGACCTGGCGACTAGCTGCTTAGTAGCGCTAGTCGCCAGAAAACTTACCCCGTTCTCAAGATTTCGCCGTTTGAAAGGATCAGGAAGCACGGACGTCTCTTCACAGTGACGTCCATGCGCCTGCGCTGTCAGTCCCTTGTCAGTCCCTTGTGCACCGTATGCACCGTATGGTGCACAAGGGACTGACAAGGGACTGACAGCTTCCTGATCCTTTCAAACGGCGAAATCTTGAGAACGGGGTAAGTTTTCTGGCGACTAGCGCTACTAAGCAGCTAGTCGCCAGGTCAGCAGTAAAGGGAGATTTAGTTATTAAGGGGTGAAAGTTCCCCTTTAAGAAGACTCCAGTGTGAGGAGTTTGGCTTCTAAGTTCCTACATCACAGAATCATGTCTCCCTCCATCAACATGATATTCACTACTAAAGGTTAATTTTGGGGAAACATTACACACAGTGAATTGATTCATAGTGGCCATTAGGATTTTCTGCCCATTTTAAGGTTAGGGGTATTGTCATGGTAACTCAGGCAAATAATCACACAACACAGTACAAGTAAGTTTAATCAGTTTATTGAAGAAAATACTAGTAGCAGCAGAAATAATATGAATGATAATAAGAGCGAACACTTCCTCAACCTTGGGGAGACAGGCGTAAGGACAGTTTAGTCCACTACTCAAGCTGACACTAAACTGTAATCAGATATTAGAACCCATGGGTACAGAACCAGACTTTGCTCTCACCTGGAACACCAGGAATTGTAACAGAGAGTACCCGAACAACCTCCTGAGAGAGATGTCAAATGACACAGTAATGTACAGCAAGGTACCGATCGAAGGCCACACAGAGGTGGTACACTAGGCGGCTGCCAAATAACGTATTTGCAGTAGCACAGTGTGCACCTAGAGTGAAACAGGCAGAGGCAACAGGGATCGCACAAAGGTGGTGTACCAGAAGGCAACTGGTATAGTGATATAGGTAACACTACAAGCCCGGAGGCAATAGGATCTCACAGTGCGGAGGCAACAAACACAATGCCAGCAAGGTAGAGTTGTACCGACTGGGTAGTGCCCGGAGGCAAAGGATTCACACAATGTGGAGGTAACTAGCAATGCAAGGTAGCAGATGCACAGGATAGTTAAAGCGTGCCTACAGCTATACCTGGTAGTCAAACAGGAGCGAGAGTAGCACAGAGTGTAGGTCAGACAAGCCAAAGTCAGGAACCGGATCGGGTAGTCAGCCACAGCCAGGGGCAGTGGGTAGTCAGACAAGCCATCAGAGACGCGCGTCCATCGATAGTGGCAGATCAGAAGATGCATCCGCACCTACCACCGGATAGCAGAGCAGGTAAGGAATCATGGGTACCGTGATAGTACCCCCTCTTCAATGATCCCCTCCCTGTGGACCAGGCCTACGGGAAAAACGAGCATGGAATCTGCAAACTAATGCGGGAGTGTGAACATGCCCACAAGGTACCCAGGAACGCTCCTCAGGCCCATATCCCTGCCAATGTACCAAGTACTGAAGGTGTCCTCTGACTTTACGAGAGTCCAAAATGGTCTGCACTTCATACTCCTCCTGGCCATTGACTTAAACAGGCCCAGGAAGAACAGGCGTAGAAGTGTAGCGGTTGCAGACCAATGGAAGACATCGTGAATACGCATGCCAGCAGGAAGGTCAAGGGTATATGAGACAGGGTTAAACCTACGGAACACCCGGTAAGGACCCACAAAACAAAGAGCCAATTTCCTGCAGGGTACCTGGAGGTTAAGATTACGGGAGCACAGCCATGTTGAAGATATTCAGATAGGATAGGTTTAACAGGAGAACCTACTAGGTTGGATATCTTCACATAAATAGATAAAATTAAATTTGTGAACTTTACACTATACTAGATATTCACACGCTACTTCACAATAAAGAATTGATTAAAATAATCAATCCTGCATATTTGTGCAAAAATATATATAATTTCATTTAAGTAAAATATACTGCAAATAAAGTGTAAACAACAATGATATCAAATGAGTGACCAGCAATTGCAACAGATATACAGTAACTCAAACCACAATTATCATAATTAGCATTACCATTAATTACAGGGTTAACCACACATAGGCATATTCAGAGGTATTAAATAACAATAATTGAACTCAGCAGCATAGAAAAGGATAATTGATCCTATAATTAATTAAAACACAGTTGGCAACAGCATATATAAATACCTCTGCCCCAGAAACTGTATAAACTATGCTAATTGAGGTTTAAGGTAGGTTGTCAGGCGAGTAATCTTTAATATTAAGCCAGGTCTGCTGACAATTCTCCTTGTACCATATGCAATAGCAAAATTTAGAGAAACTAACTGGAATAAAATCCCAGATTTAGATCACTATAATTTAATTTTCTACTGATTTCAATATTGCATACCTTCTGAATAAAACATATAAATTGCAATTAATATAGTCAATAATAGATCATACCAAGAATATACTTATAATCAAATCCAATAATATATGTCTAGACAGTATACCAAACTTCATGCAACACTATATCATAAACATGACCATAGCAATCCTATGTAAAACATATAGGGTGCTCCAAGGGTTAATCCACTTATTAATATAGGATGCCCCACCCAAGATGGCGGCTGTAGAAAAGTTTAGACCTAAAAACATACACAAAGAAATCCAAAAAACACCTCAAAATAAATAGACAAATAGCAGTTGAAGGGTTAATAAATTAATTCAAAAAATCCCCCAGATCAAATATTAGTCACAAAAATTATATTAACCAATATATAAACAAGGATATATAGATCTCACTGCTATAAACTATTTTACACTTATATGGCAAAATATGACAATTTACCAATTAATTAATTTGGCTTACAAGAAAAAAATTAACCATTTTCTCCCCATCATGGCAATGTCTCTGACAGCCATACCCTCTTCCCCACCTGAAACACTGGAGTTGGCCCCCACCAATGGTCTGCATGTTTCTTGTAGAGCTACGAGGACCTCTGAAGGGAACTCTGAACTTGAACCCATGTGGAGAGGAGCTGTCTAAGAAGATGCTCGTCTAGAGTCGAAATTTCTTGTGCCTCAAACAAGTCAGTTAGCAGAGCAGGCCATAATTAATCAGGAACGGAGAGTTCTGTGAAGAAGAACTTACAGAACAATTCCTGGCAAACTCTCCCTACAGTAACATATTCACCCAGTCATTGTGATGGTCCGAAATAAAACATCTCAGGAATTGTTCTAGGCTTTGATTGGCTCTTTCAGCAGCACCATTTGCCTGAGGGTGGTAGGCCAAGGAGAATGACAACTGCCCATCTGCCCACAGAATGCTTTCCAGAACCGGGATACAAATTGGCTTCCTCGATCCTAGACCAGTACCTTGGGTACCCCATGTAGCCTGAATACTTCCCTGGCAAATATCTCAGCCAGCTCCTTGGAGGAGGGAAGACCTTTCAATGGTGAGCCATCTTGGAGAACCTGTCAACAATCATAAGAATGACCATGTGCCCATTGGAGACAGGTAACTCCACCATGAAATCGATGGACAGGTGAGACCGCGGACGTTCGCCATTAGGAACTGGCTGCAACAGTGTGACCGGAAGGTGTCTGGGAGATTTACTGCGAGCACATATGGTGCAGGCCGCTATGAAGGCGGAGCAATCATTTCGTAGGCTAGGCCGCCAGAAGAACTGAGATATGGGCCAAATTAGTTGGTCACGACCGATATGCCCTGTGGCCTTCGAGGAATGATAAGGATTAGGCAGGCGAAAACAGATAGATTCCGGAATTATCTGCCACTGGGTTTGTCTGTGGGAGCGGTAACTTGGGCTGCCAAAATCTCCTCCCCCAAGGGAGTGGTAATGCTAGTGCGAATAGTGGCTAGGAAGTGATCAGTGGGAATAATAGGCACCGGAGTACTCTCTGCCTCGGGATCCGAACCAAATTGTCTGGAGAGAGCATCGGCTCTTACATTCATGGTACCTGGAAGGTATAAAACCATGTAGTTAAACTTGGAAAGGAACAATGCCCATCTGGCTTGTCTCTTGGCCTATAAGAGATAAGTCAGGTTTCTGTGGTCAGTGAGGATGAGAATCAGGGAGCTCGTCCCCTCCAGTAGGTAGCTCCACTCCATGTGTGAGAGAATAATAGCCAGCAATTCTCGATCTCCAATATCATACAGACTTCATGCCCTTGACAATTTTTTAGAAAAATACTCACATGGAAGTAGGGTCTTGCCAGGAGCCGAGCGTTGAGACAGGAGGGCGCCTACTCCTGACTCCGACGCATCAACCTCCAGGGTAAAGGGGAGGAAGGGATTGGGATGTGACAGGATAGGAGCCTTAGAGAAGGCAGCTTTTAGATTCTCAAAAGCTTGGATAGCTGTGGGGGTCCAGTTAGTCTTATTTGCCCCCTTATATGTCATATCAGTAAATGGTTTAACCACTGAGGAAAAATTCTTAATGATTTTCCTATAACAGTTTGTGAACCCTATAAACCTCTGTATGGCCTTTAGACCTACTGGACGGGTCCATTGCAGAACTGAGAACAACTTAACTGGATCCATGGCCAATCCTACAGAGGAAATCTCGTACCGCAGAAATGTGTCCTCAGACATGTGGAACTCGCACTTCTCCAGTTTACAGAATAATTTGTTCTCTCATATGAGTTGCAAGACTTGTGCCACATCTGCCTGATGTGCTTCCACGTTGGTGAGTGGATAAGGATGCCATCCAAGTATGCTCCTAAACACTTCTGCAGTAGATCTCTTAGAACGTCATTGATACATTCTTGGAATACTGCAGGAGCATTACACAATTCAAAAGGCATTACCAGATATTCGTAATGTCCGCTGGGAGTATTAAATGTGGACTTCCACTCATGCCCCTCTTTTATTCACACAAGATTATAGACCACCCTTAGATCAAGTTTGGTGACCACCTTCGAGCCCTTGATTCGATCAAACAGTTCGGTGATCAATGGCATGGGGTATGTTTTTTTACCTTCAGTTTATTTAGACCTCTAGTCAATACATGGTCTCAATTCCCCATCATTCTTTTTTACAAAAAAGAATCCTGAACCCGCAGGGGAGGAGGACTTGTGAATGATCCCTCTGGCCAGGGAATCAGACATATAATCCTCCATAGCACGATTCTCTTCCAGGGACAGAGGATAAATTCATCCCTTTGGAGGTATGGCTCCTGAGATTAAATCAATCGTACAGTCGTATGACCTGTGTGCCGGCAATGTACTAGCCTCTACCTTGTTAAAGACCTCCTTGAATAATTGGTACTGAGATAGAGGTACATAGTATTCTGGTAGGTTGTTGGAGACATGTCTCAGTACAGTGAGGGGACCATGACACGATGTCGCACGTCTGCCAGTATATCCTAGGATTGTGCTTCAGTAGCCAAGGGAAACCTAGGATGATCACATAATGTGGCGAATTTATGATCTGAAATTTTCGGGTCTCCACGTGGAGCGCCCCTACCCTTAGGGATACCGGAACCGTCTCATGGGTGATGTGACCGTCAATAGCCTCAATGGCCAATGGAGAAGTGTGAGGCGGCAAAGGAATATTGTGCCGGGCCGCAAAGCCAGCATCCATGAAGAAATCAGCAGCTCCTGAATCCACCAAGGCCGGAGCCATGACAGAGGATGTGGACAAGGATACTACAACATCAAGAATAGGTTTCCCAGACTGAGAATCAGGGGGCTGCGATACTCCATCTAAGGTTTGCCCCTGACACAACACTAGGTGCAAGCGTTTCCCGGGTGGGTAGGATAGGAGCCTAGCAGGTGCCCTGCCTTCCCACAGTAAAGACAAAGGGCCTCTCTCTTTCAGAATGCCCTCTCTGCCCCAGAGAGGTATGTAAAGCCCAGTTGTATAGGTTCTACCCTGCCAGTCACAGAATCAAGAGATATGGGAGGCGAGGGAGGACAAGGTGGGTTAGAAAAGCTGAAAAGCTGGGAGCCATATAATAAAATTCCTCAAATGCCGGGGGCTCAGCAATGTTTCAGTGTTGTTTTTAATATGTAGTTCCTTTTCCAGTTATTCAGGGCACCAGCAGGGCATACTGCGCTAGGAGCAAGTTAGTTATTTAACTCCAGAACACTTCTGACTGTCACTGCATGACCTACAGAGCTGAATTTCCTATTAGGAAAAGTAGGCATCCCCTTAGATCAGTGTTTCTCTCTCTCTTTTTTTTAAAGGTTTTATTAAATAAATTATACAACCAATCAAAGTCAGATCAGTGACAAATTAGTGACAAAGGTGAAGTTCAAACACAGAGTAAATCACAGACTGTTTTTAGAGCATTAAAAGTGATAAGCAAACAAATTAAGAAGAGGCAGTAAGTCTCGGTGCATTGGTTATTGGTTGGAAAAAAAAAAAGGAAAAAACAAATTCAATGGGAGATCAGTGCTTCTCAACCACTGGTCCCCACTGGTCCCTGGATCTCTGTCGGTCCCTGGCAATATCAATGCTGGTCCCTGGAGTGCTTTATGTAGCCCTGTGCTTCAGTATATGATTACCATTTACAATTATACTCAAGGCCAATATAAAGCAAGAATTCCTCCATTAAGTCTACAGGAAAGGAGCCAGGGATTTTTTTACAGTTGGTTTTAGAATTATTTGCCCCGGGATGCTGTGCTTGTAGACAATGGAGTTGCTTTTAAAAAGTAATGGATACCTTTCTAGCTCATAACCGGATTGAGAATTACGACATTTGGTTTCACAGTGTCAATGCAGGGAAATATCTGATTGCCATTTGGAGTCAGGAAGGAATTTTTTACTCATTTGGGGCTTATTTGGAAATGGCTTCAAAACTGGTTTTTTTTTTGCCTTCCTCTGGATCAGAAGGGTTTAGGGTGACCACGTGTCCCTGATTGCCCAGGACAGTCCCTGATTTTAAATGTGTGTCCATTGTCCCTGGCAGCCCCATTCTGGGACACAACAAAGTTCCAGAATGAAGACTCCAGAGCACAAAGGTCTAAACACCAGAAGGAGACTTGCCC